>QVRM01006277.1:0-34406 GCA_003439945.1 Dermanyssus gallinae | reverse complement strand
GCGGCTCTGCTATCCCTCTCTCAGCTCAGAGACAAAATGTCTTGCATTGTGCTACACGAGCATATGAAATGGGACAGTCAAGTGAGATCAAGTGTCAGGGTCTGCTACGCCGTGGTGGCCTCACTCGTGCGTTTGAGGAGAGCCAAGGCTTTGTGGATCTTCTGGTACGTGGCTGCAAAGCGCTTATGAAACCAATTCTAACTTACGGAATTACACTGTGGGGCGCCACGTATTCCACGACCATAGACAAGCTAAGGGTCGTTCAGAATGACGCGGTTAGAGCCATAATAGGTCTTCCTCGTCGCACGAGTGTGACTCCATGGTACACCAGGCTCGGGCTCTCAAGCTTGATCAGCTGACACGTTTAAAGTTAGCCGTGCTGCCTATAAGGTGCAAAACAATGAAACCTTCAGATTGTGTTTTTGACTTCGTCCTTACCCCCAATACGGTCGCAGTGCCACAGGGACCAACTCAGAGTGTCAACTTCGTCGGCACTCCTGGCCCACGTTGCCCACGGTCTGGAACGAGCTGCCATTGGAGCTTCGGAATACAAGCCGGGCCGCTGTTTTTAAACATCTTCTCTACTGCTGATGAACGAAGAAAAAACAAGTACTCCGAGTAAATTGTTTTAAATGTATTTTACTATATGGGTATTAAACTTGTATTAGGTTTATAAAGTTTTAAACTTGTATTGTGTTTATTATACTCAATCATGTTGCTTTATCGCGTATACACTTCGATTTGTGCATACACTCGTGAACTTCTGTTGTGTAACTTATACTCAATTTTATTGCTTTATCGCGAACACATATTTGATCGGAAGAAAACTCATATATTATGTATATTTTAAATGAAAGATGACCGATTGCCAACTTGTTGGGCACGTCAATAAACCGATTGATTGCTGTGTTAAACCTTTTCAATAACCTCGATATTTTGTTTATATGGTCTTTATGCTTTGCCACATTATTTTGGCAAAATAACACGTTTTGGTAATACATTTGGTATCACTGAACTTCGATATTAATGGCTGCGACTTTTTTTATATTTTTTTTAGATAAAACATCTGAACATGTGTTGCATAAGAACGTGGCCGGATGGATAAAAACGGTATGGAATACGATGAGGAGGGCGCACACCGGCTGCGTTCAGGGAAGATGCCGCCTCACTCGTATCTACTAGAAACTAGACTCCTTGTACGCAAAAATATATTCTAGAGCAACGGATGGTACTGGAGACCCTAGTCAGCTGGATGATAAACTGTGGGCGCCCAGAGATATTATTCTGCGAACTCTGCCGAAGTTGGGGTCTCTCGTGCCGTTTTCAATCTACTGGTAGCCGTTCTGCAAAGCAACAAAATCTGAACAGATACGGTTGTGTGTCCGAATTTCCCCCTTTTCTTCAGACTACGAGCGTTGCGCAGGGTGACAATTTGCGTCCGTTACGTTTCTCAGTAGATCTCTTGAAATCTGGTAGACGTGATTTTGTACGCAAATAATCTCGTCATCTGCGGGACGAGCCGCCTTCAGGTTAAACAGGCTCTAGGCAAACTTGTAAACGTGCTATCGTCTGAGCTTAGACTATTCGTAAACCTGACGAAGGTAGTAGCCATAAAGTTTAGAAGAGGTGAGCGCTTAGCTGCTATGTAGTTGGTGTGCTTCTAAAGCCAAAAAATATGCACAAAGGTTTTGGTAGCAGTGACCACAAAGGGAACATCGCAGCTGTTATTCATTCCAACGACATTGAGGCTGTTCGATCTGAAGATTGCTCCAATGGCAGTATCGAAATAATCTGAAACGATCTCACCCCAGCCGGCATCGAGCATCTAATTAACCTGAAGGAAGCGTACCCCAAGCGAGTCCTGGGCGTCCATCGCTCAGCCCGCAACCGACTTGTCTATTTCCTCACGGACACCCACCTATCATCGAGGAGCTAAGTCTACGCTTCGATTTGCCGGCATCTCCCAACTACGTCAGCGTTCTCAAAACGTAGGAGTGCAAGTGTTCTGAAACCGATGCAAATTTCTTTAGCACCGAAACAACGCAAAACCAGACATGGAAGAGACCGACCTAATCTAACCGTCATGTGGTGATTAGATTCGTCGTGCACGGTCTTCACCATGTGCCCCCGGGGTTTCATGATTCCTCGGGCTCATGTGTGTGCCTACGTTGTAAACTACCATGCGATAGATACCACATTGCCTCTTGTACCCTAGTCCCATCTTTAGCCAGTCTAGATAGCCAAGCTCGCGTTATAATCTCATAGTTTTACATATCTAATATTCTATATGTGTGATGTAGACATATGCATAACTGTGGTATTTCTTGTGGTATTTCTAAAAACAATTTTTGGATCTAAACTTTGAACCTACTCATAGAATATAAGTAGAGTCTGCCTTGCACTAAGGGAGCATGTGGGTTAGAGCCCTACACTACCGGTCCACATTTGTAGACAAGCCCCCGAAGTGGCGCGCTACGCTCTTCACTTACGCGTTATAAATAAATAAACAAATAAAAAGTGTAAATACAAAATATTTAAATGGCCGCATTCTTAGAGTGAAGTAAACACACGTCTATATATATATATATATATAGACCTTGAATGATAAAAAATGTGTGTTTACGAACGTTTGCTACTCTGTGCCATTTTCCCGTCTATTCAGAAACTAGAAAATAAAAGAAAGGCAGACTGGTACCCAGTCCAATCAACCGAGGAGCTGATATCGCCACCGCCATTTCTGTGGATACTATGGCGGTGCTGCGCAAAGAAAACAGAGATAGGAAGAAAATATCTAGATTACGCATGTGGACGTGTATGGATTCTATGCAAATGTACGTATTTGCCTTATATTAGTAGTTTCCTATGTATACAAACATTATATAGAAATTCTCCAAATCTTAGTGAAGTTTCCTTACCTTTTTATATTACTTCACTTTACTCTATGCACCAAACACATTGTATATATATATATATAAAGAGAGAGAGAGGGGGAGAGAGAGGGAGAGAGAGGGAGAGGAGAGAGAGAGGGGGGGAGAGAGATAGAGGGAAGATAGATAGAGGGAAAGATAGATAGGGGGGAGAGGGGGCGACGACGGTATAGCTCACCCACGTCATGCATTATCTTACTCATTCCAAACAACCGGTATTAGGTAAATCATTTTGAGTATAATTGTTTTTGTTTTTGGGTTCTATTTTCGTGCAATTTTTTATTCAGTCAAACGGCGTGTCCGACTTTCCTATCTCGTGACGTTTTTACTGATATTCGTACTCAACTGTATCCGAGCCTATCCTATGTCGAGCAGTTTTGCCGAAAGCTAGAATTCAGTGATTACGTGTTTGGTAAATCATTACTATTCTGATGACAGTATGGGCCTTCTCGATAGCCGATAACGTACATGACCAATAAAGAAACCAACACACCGTGAGACCCGTACGAAAAGTTGGGTTTTCTCATTGTCATTTCTTAGCTGCCAATAACAACACTAGGGTAGCACTAAACGTTTTTCCATTAAGGTAAATTTATGACATTTTATTTCAATCTCACACAGCGCCACTGCCATGTTAGCCAGAACTAGTGCCAGTCCGCGCTAGTCAGCTTAGCCTTAGAAATCACTATCACAGTATGAATGTATTTTATACATACTAGAGGCGGTTGAGCGCTGGGGATGTACACGCTTCGCTGCATGGCAAGTCCAATGACAGGGCAGCAGTGACATGGTCGTGTATGGCAAATTGAAGGGCCTATTAAAAGCTAAAGGACGGATGTTCGATGCGGAGCGCTAGTGTACGTACTATAAACATTTGGTAAAAGCTCTTGTACATGCAAACATGGGTCAATACTGTCTGCCTATAGATGTCTACGTATAGTGATTTCATGATTTTAGCGCCTATGTGTATGTTTTTTCTAAATTGAGACGGAAGACGATAGGACGATAGGTGAGCTTTCTTGTCATTTATTAAGGAATACAAATAGAGCTACCATTATCTCCCCGAAGAACTTGTGCACTGGCGATATTACTCTGCCTTGTATAGAGTGGGTTGGGACTTCACTCCAGCAGCGTGCCCGAACGGACGCCGCGTTCCCGCGTTGGACATCAAGGTCGAGGTGCTGTCTCAAGAAAGCCGCAGATCTTTTGTCTCCAGTTGCGAGGGTTCAGCTGCTCACCGACTCTGTGGAGGAGCTTGCGAGTCAAGTTGCCAGAACCGCCCAAGGTCTCGAACGCTAGCGGTTAAAACTCATGTGGGTAACCTATTGAGACGTATTTTGCGAGCTTCCTTGCCTCGGCTAGATTACCAGCGTGGCCTGCTGAGATCGCCCCGCCACCGACCATGGAAGGTGCTAATGAGTCGGTGACAGTGGTGTCCCAAACGAGCATCCTGCCCCTACTAAGGGGGGTAAGAGTCATCCCATCCGGGCGCTTATGAGCTTTTATGCGGATCGGAGACATAAGGAAAAGCTTTCCGATGGTCAGATGAGGCTGGCCAACTGCGAAGATAATCAATCTCGCGCTCTGGGCATATGCACCCTCTAAGAAACACTCCCTTGTAAGACAACAGAAGACGCAATTGAAACAAACACGACGCGAAGACTCTGATGATTTGTGTTGCCTTCTTCTGCGCGTTAATTCGCATCGAAACAACTTTTGGCCAGCGCAACGTATTGGCGTGATAATGATGGCTTCGTCGTTGCTTCTGGCGCCACTTACGCCGTTGTTTAGTTACAGCCGCTTAAGATTTTGTAAACACAATTGCTTTAAGGCAGGCGCAGGTACGCGATCAGACCTCCTACTTGATTGCGATTATAAATAGTGAAAATGAGAAATAAATAACAACGAACATAATATAATTGCAGAGTTAAATACATTTGCGATAGACAATTTGTCGCAAATATTGTATATATGGATCGCGGAGGTGTACTAAATGAATAATCAATTGCAGCTGGCTCCACAGTTTGCTTCTTTGTTATTAAATTGTTTTATTCACCATAATTGGTAGTATAATACAAAAGTTAACATACAATTTTGTAGGCTAAGAATATCGTTGACACTTGACTATAGTAACGATGTTTCAATAAACGAGCAAATGAGTATGTGGTAACGTCCGATCCGTCCGATTCTTTGTTATTAGAATAGCTCAACGGGCAAGAATGAATTGCTGTCCGGTTAATTCCCCAATTCTGGTCTGTATTTGTATGGTTTTTCTTTGTGTCAACAATTTTTAGCTTGAGACCATATTGACTAGCAACACGCAAAAACCTAAAGAAGATTAGCAATGCGAGGACACCTCAATTACAGTCCTAACCACGATTTTTGCTCGACGTGGACGGGTGTGGCGCTCGTTTTCTAAATGGAAAAATTTGTGATTCTCTACCTCGTGTTCCTTCGTTTATTTTCCGTTTTTACTTCCAGGTAATCTTTACTTTCTGGGCAATTTCCAGGATACGGCTTTCCTACGTCAGGTGTCACCTTCTGTTCTAATAGTATTCTCCACTGTTGCCACTTTCGTTAATATTCTTCGATCATTGTGTGGCGTTGTTTGCTTCTGCAGTTGACTGCAGATGACACACTATTATGTCACTCCTATTAAATCGATTAGAATGCCGTTCAATAGAAGCAGGACTATTTCGTCTGACATACATCGTTCACGTTGATGAATTATTGTATCGACCCGGCTGGTGGGAAAATATATAGAGATCGAGAGATAGAGAACTTCGGGGATTTGTCATTCGTGAGAAAGGCTGCCACCAGCGCCGTGGATCATACGAATCACCACGTACCAACATATTCTTCATACAGAGACCTGTACAACGTTGTAAATTAACGCGTTGCGTCAATGTGACTTCCATTGCGTAGGTCTGGGATGAAATGACGCTTGTTCTCATCGCCTTAGGAGTACAAGTCAACAACCTACCCGTAACAGTGGACCTATTCTCGTTCCACGAAGGCACGCAACCCACGCGCAGACACCAGACTTAGACGCTCGCTCTGCTTTGCGTATTCAAACACAAGCCTAAAAAACGACCAGAATATGTCCTGGTCTGATTTAATATTTGTTTCCTACCCTATTATCTAACATTGACACAATATTTATTGCATGACAGTGACTTCTAGGGTTCTTGTAGAATCAATTGTGCGTGCCTAGGACGTATGTATGCCGGTGTCCACAAACATAGCATGCAAAAACATATTGATAATGAGAATTTTAGCTTAGTGATTGTTTTTGGGTCACCTAAATTACCGATTTTGTCAAAATCCACGCGCCAATCAAACAGCTATATCGAATTTTCAAGATTTTATTGATAATGTATGAAGTTCTCGGCACATATCAGGACTGCCGATAGTGATTTGGGTGTACTTGAACTCGCCTAGAGCAATTACAAGACAAAACGTTTTAGACAAATCAAGTGGCAGCGATTAAATTGCTGACAACCAAGTCAAGAAAAAATGTCGGCTTTTTGACAGTTGACTATGTAAATTATGTTCGTTTTGCCTCCGCTTCTACTGCGATAAAACCGCGGCGCTTGGTTTGCAGAGCCACAGCAAAACGCTTGATCTGCAGAACAACTTAAATCTCCAAGAACTTGTAGCACGCACTGCAGCTTCTGTAGGCTTTATTATAACAGCTTTACTAATCTATAAACGCACACCTCTGTATTGCTATACATGCGTTGTCGTAACGTCTGGCGGTTAGTTTAATTTTTTAAGGCCGTGTTAAGACTTGCTAAAATGTCCAAAACGGATAAGGCACAAGAGCTGTTCGTCACTACATTAACACAATATAACATACCAGCAACAATCTAGCACCAGGCCACCTACATATACACGCGCTAGGAAGACTCCCACGGTGAGTGTAGAGGAACAAATTCTCCAGCCCATTCCCTAATTAGAACTGATATTACAGGCTGCTATGGTATTGATAAGCATTCACAACGTATTCGAGAAGGTGAATTGATGTCTATATGCATAAGCCTCTGCGGAAGTTAGAAAAAGCCTTCTAAATATAAACGGTGAAAAACCATCCGTACAGTTGATAGCAACATAATTACTAATGAGCAGCTGCCTTGCAATGTAAATCAATCCGTTAGCTTGCTGAGGAAACTCGCGAGTTGTAGCACACCCAAACGAAAAATGCCTTTACAAAAAATCGTTTGTCCCGCTATGCTGTACAATATCAAACGCGAGTTAGGACTAAGCGCGTGACTTGAATTCAAATAGTCATTGGTACCGAGGCGCTACCCAAACACTAATGTGTGTTTTTATATTTTAAATATTTAATACTCGCTGATATTCTGAGCCCAGTGCCACCTAAAAAATAATTTTGTGAAAGGTTTAATCGAGACACCATCTAAACACTATGTAAACAATGTGCATGGTCATCATGGATTCAGTTAAATATTTGCGCGTCGTCCTCGCTTATAAATATCTGAATACCCGAACGTCGGATACATATTGATAATTCGCCCTTAGGCGGGTCTAATTAGTTAAATCGCGCGCCATCACTTGTATCGCCACAAAGCCTGCACTTCGTCAACCTTGCCCTTTTTGTTATTATTATTATTATTATTACTTTTACTACGAATTAACTGTCAAAGCAACAGCAGTTGCAGTAACAAGAAACAACGCAAAAATTGGCATCGCAATCGAGTACGTAGAGTATCATCGAATTGAGTCGACGAGGCCATTCGACTGGCGGACTGTACATACCACTCTCACCCCCATCTCTCTCGAGAAGGACTTGATAGTCATTATTATAGTGATTGTACTGAGACAGTAGTGGCTGTTGTTGTAGTTCGTTTTGTTGCTGTTGTTGTTACTGTTGTGTTGCTGCTGTAATTTTTGCTGTTGTTGATGTTGATGTTGTTGTTGCTGCTGCTCTTGTTGTTGTTGTTGCTGCTCTTGTTGTTGTTATTACTGCTATTATTGTTGTTGTTACTGTTGTTATTGTAGTTGTCCTCGTCATGCTCGTATTTGTGATGGCAATTATCGTGATGGGTGGGAGCGTATCTCTCTGGACAGTGCGACCCACACAACAACCAACGAGTGCCTCCGCTCTGCGGCCAATCTGACTGAAACAGAGTGCAAGAAGTTCGACGACGGCAAGAGCTGGCCTCTGTCTGTCGGTCTGTCTGACTGTCTGTCGATGCCATATGATGACCACGTCGGTGTAATAAATTCTCTTACACATACGGCGCGGCGATGTTTTTGAGGAGTGGTTTCGTTGTCGTTGTTATGTTGCTGTTGTTGAACAGTGGATTCATTGTTGTTGTTGACTTGCTGTTCGCTGAGCCGGCTTGTCTCCCTGTCGGCTGGCCTCCCCAGGGCACGATGCTTGTATGCAGAAGACCCCTTTGTCGCTGTCGTTACGGGTCAGAGGTTAGATCGACGCTGCTGCTGCTGCCGGCCGCCGAGGTAATCCGGTCATCTAGCGGCCAAGCCCCTCGAGCCGCTGCTGTGTTTTGACGGCGCAGCTCAATAACGTCGCGCAACGTCGTCGGTGTAGTAGGCGGCCCTGATTCCTTCTTCCCTTCGACATTATATTTTTATTATCGAAGCGAACGGCGATCATCACCAAACTACTGTGGTGTCTGCTGGTCGGCCCGGCCGCTCTTGCGTCTGCTACAATATATTCGGCCATCTTCGTAGCGAATCTACTCGCCTACAGCGTACCTGTAATGATAATCATCATAATAATATAAATAGTAATAAACAGCGAGAGGGAGATAAAGCGCGCGCGCGCGCGAGAGAGAGAGAGAGATGCAGAGAGAGAGCCAAACCCTCGCACTGGCGGCATTGAGTCGATTAGTATGATTATCCCATGGCGAGTACCCGACGGCAAAACAGCAACAAAGAGAGCGCAGAAAAGACAAGACGAATCAAAGAGAAATAACCACATCCGAACTCTGAGAAGCCCAACCATGTCAACGTTGAGCATATTTTGGTTTCGTCGGTTTTTTTTTCGGCTTCTCGAGCAGGACCTTTCCCTTTGATGAGTTGGGTGAATGCAGCCTTGGGCTACGTCGCGGCTACGGCCACTAGCACCACCATTCTCATAGGTTGCCGCAGCAACACAGCAGCAGCAACAAGGTGCGCGGCGAACTACCACGAAAGCGATTTTCTCCGACGCAGTTCGTCGACGCATTAGTCGATTAGCGAGGGAAAGGACCTGGAATCGCCAGAAATTTCCGATTCGCGGAATAGGGCCGCCACAAATGGATAAAGATGGATACGTCGGAACTCGCTCATCCTCGGGCACGCAGTAGCTCCCCACACCCGCTGCTACTGCAGGCCAGCCGACTCAGGAGAATGACGTTTTATTGCGTGGATACAGTGGTGACAACAAAAACAACAACAACAACAACAACAACAGGCGCGACAACATTGAGAACGGCGGGGACAGCAACAACTAGGTCCGCCTACAACCGTACAAGAACTCATCGAACATCGGCAGTAACCAGTAACGTGGGGAACTAGGGTTGCTAACATAGGTGTGTGTGGGCATGTGTGTCAATGTATCCATTTAACGTTTACTTACGGTGTCTTGCAGTAAATGAAAACATGGCGGACAGGAACAACTGTTGAAAAAAGAAGACTACTGTTTCTTCACGTTTCATCGAACAAAATAAGCTTTTAAAGCATAAACACTAAGCTAATATTGCTACTTAAGTCATCCACTAACAGCAGATACAAATTAGACGCGTATCACTGACCGTTTGCATGTCTATGTAGCCATGCAAATATTGCAATACGAGCGTAATTCTGACTTGTTTTAGGTCGGTGATATTCCCCCGTATCCCCCTCTCCCCAGATTGAAATCGCATGACATAGTGTTAGAACAAACGGAGTCTTTGGATTGGATAGGGTTCAGAGTTGATCTATCTATACAGAACCGTAGTGTAGTTTAATCATACCGATGTTGTCTGATCAGATGTTTAGAACTTTAAGATTTAGGAAGATAAATATGTATGTAAGGTCCAACGACGGATCTCTGAGGTGTTGTGAGATGGGCCTGTCTTCAAGACGTCATGTTCCCTAACCCTTACAGCTCGCTTTGGAAAAATAAAGAGCGACCCAACCGGTTCACTGTCGGTGCCACATCAAAAGAGACACTAAATGAAGTCCATGTATTTCCCGCGAAGTTCATAACTTCCTGCCACAGATGTGTAGGAGCTGCATCGGCGCAACGTGGCGGACAAAATTCATATTGATTGGCGAAAACGCTCATAAGGTCTAAGTGGTTTCCTGGACGTGCTAATAGAAGCTTATTTATAATTTAATAAAAAAACTAACCCGCCAGTGAGATCGGGTAATAGTGGGGTGTTTGTGATAGTGTCTCTGCTTATCAACAGTCTACGATCACTGGTATATATGAACCGCAAAGGAAACATATCTTACCTCAAAGATTAGTTGATATTCGCTGTTAGCGGTCTCGCAAAGAATTATATAAAAGGCTCAAAATTAAGTAGTTTTGTGGTCGCTTGTGTGAACTGGAAAGTAATTTCACCTCAATACGCAAACTCAGTTTAGAATAAAAGGACTGTGTATTGTCGCTTTAAATAGCTCTAGTTTTGATCGAATGCAGTTATTTGCGAGAAAGGCCGCTGTGGTAGTCGTTCCGGAAGATTGTTAAAATCTCGGTTCTCATAACGATAAGTCGCACAGCTGTTCGTCTTCAAATGCTTAGGACGCGTATCACGTCATTGTTGGGGGGGGGTGGGGGTGCCACATTATAACGGAAAGCCCGTGCCGACCGGGACAACGCACGCATTTTACACCGCAATACGTTCTGTGACGGAACAACTCACATTTCTGACGAAATGGGCTTGAACATCTCCAAAACGTTCCTTTGTTAACAAAGACGTGCCCATGCTATTCTGCTCTTCGAGATTTCAATCCGTGCTAACCGACAATAGCAGCGGTAGTATAAGCGTTGTTTCCCCCTATATCTTCCACGAGTATTTTGAATACATTTCTACAATTAAGACGAGTTGCTGCGTAAATAAATTAAATGCAAACTATAAAATAAATGTACGGAGTGCATTGTGATGCCCTTTGTGGCTAAGAATATAGGCCGCCTCACAGTAAGGTGACTAAGTACTTTTCGAAATGCAAGAGCTTAAAAAGTCTGTGAGCTTCAAGATGGTGTCAGTAGTCAATCATAGAGTACTCGAGTATCCAGAGCGACAACATGTTTCAGAAAACATTAAGCCGTTTGCTGTGAGGTTCATGTTTAACGATGAACAAACTACACCGATGTCAACGGTATAGCTTGTTAACGGTGTGTCTGGAGCGTACAAGACCGAGGTGAATCTTTAATGTCTTCATGAGGATCTCAGAGTTTGCGAGTATAATATAGGTAAAAGTCTTAGCGTATACATAAGCGTGGCACGGTCCCACCAAAAGGCTCAAACGCAGGGTCGGCGTTCGTGACAACATAGACGCGCAAACCGTTTGTTTGCTGCACTCGAAACATGAAGGGGTCAATACCATCGTAAGAATCGTTCCGTTTCTTGAAAACTGCTGGATGCTTCGCATACGCTTGGTCACATCAGCAGTAAACTGATTGTCAAATGAACGATAACGGGATGGTGGTCTGAGACTTCTCCTCCCTTTCTATCCAACAGGAACCTTTTTCCAACATTTCACCTGGCCACATAGCATGGAACACCTATTATAGCCGTTAAGCGCTGCGTTGAGATCTATAAAAGTTGTCGAGATTAATTAAGTAGTTTTATCGATAATGTAATATAGATCACGTAATCACAACAGAATATGTATATTTTTTACAAGAGGACTTAGCCAAACAACAAACATAATCGATTGACATTTTGATGAAAGTGTAGCTCAAATTTATGCTATCTATAAACAACTTAAAATACTATTGCTTTACAAATTTGAAGTAGAGATTCTCGCGTATAAAATCTTTCATGGCATGTTACCTCCAGATGTATCGTTCTATTTACATCCAACACCAACAGAAATCGTAACAGCCCACTTCTGAGGGTCCTCAATGTGATCCGTAACTCTAGACTGAAATCACCTGAGATGACCATGGCCAATACATAAAATACTCTTAATAATGAGCTAAGGGAATATACATCACTTAAGTTGTTTACGGAAAGATGACATTATAAATTACTCCTTGAACGATGTCTTAATCGAGAAGATATTTCAGCGAGATGCAGGTTAATATTATAATTATTATATTAGAAATTTGTCCAGGTAGTTTAAACAGAGTGACGGGGTGACAGTATAAAAACACGGATGGTCTCTAAGAAACGCGCATTTAAAAATAATAAACTGAACCAAACTGATTTGAATCCCCCAACACCAAGCTGTGAAGAATGGTGCTTATAGACACGACGTTCAGCAACGTATTTGTGTGCAAAAATATATAATAAATAGCATATATATATATATATATATGTTTGCTGCAAAGGTGTGCCAACTACCATACAGAATGCGCAGCACTAAAGCACAAATTGTTGCACTACTTCTCTCGATGCAAGAGTGAAGACAGAAAAGGAAATATGATAGCAACTACTTCAAAGCGGCCTGGGGCGGTCATTGTCAACGTAGGAAGCTTGAAATTACGCAACGTAGAATACATACACTTCCCATATACATACACGGCTTCACAACTTACTTTGTCACAGTCGAAATTTCCCCGGGTCTTCCCCTTTGAAAAAATGCGCTGTACACGTATGTACCAGCTAAATTGTTTTACTTGCTGATGCCGGCATACAACTATTGTTTACAGCAAAAAGCTTCTGTTGCCATACGATTCTTCTGACAAATAAGTATTGCTTACGTTGCAAAGCTTCGATGCGCGCTTTCGCATGATGGGGCTCTTAAGCGTGAAAACCCTGTGACTATATACGACATTACATTGTATAAGCTAAAGCCGGGGCCAACTCTACCAGAACTAGAATCAGGGACTATCGAGCCTGGTGACGTGGTGCATTCGCGTGCGCCTCGCGACCAGATGAGACACATAGGTGCGCAGGTTCGAATCCCATCGTTGCACATTTGTATTTATGGAGGTCCGTCTATGAAGCAATGCGAAAAGCAGTCCCGCGGACGTTAAATCTTGGCTGAGGGTTAGCCTGAAAAGACTCAGGGCAACTCCCAATAGACATGCAAGTGCGCCGCTACATACGTTAACCTTTACCGCTTCGTTGGGTACTCGAGCACAAGTACTTGTGTCGGTTTTCGTGTTGGGGTTTTTCTCGTTCACCCCCAACTGTACTGCTGCTGCGGTAAACCAGTAGGAAAAATGTGCGCCATGCACCCTCATACGTTCTGAGTGAAGGTCCCCGCCTAAGACATGCGGCCATAAGCGACACATTAGAGGCTAGCGGGCTACCCACGACCCTAGAGCTAATTGACTTATGCAAAAGCGATGGTACGGTACAGAACGGAATGACGCCTATACTTTTCCAACACGGCTGACCCCATGTCTGGGACGGTGCGGTAACTAACCATTAAACGTGACCCACTTTCACGTTCAAAAGTGAGTTACGAAGCGGCAAAAGCAGGCGGTGCCGCCTCAGTGGTCAAAAGGAGTTGAACAAATACGCGGGAATAGCCGAATCACACATTAATTCAGTGCAGTGGCTTTCAAAATATTAGTCGCTCAATCTTTTCGTTAATCGACTATTAACGAAGCTAGGAAAAAATCATAGGCCACAGCAAGGAACTAAACAACCGCCCGATTTCTTCGTCAGAGGCTTGCCATGGATGCACAATGGGATAACGCAATTTCCGTGTTATGCTCGCTGGTGAACTTGACTCGATGTAAACGTATATATTTATTTTGGTTATATGAAGTTGGCTATAATTAGATTGTACAATTGGAAAGCCTAATGTTTTACAGGTTTCTGTGTGTGAGGTCGTTATGTCAGACTGAATACATCAAGATCGGGCCCTGGTATGTTCATCGAAAAATCTACGTAGATCTTAAGACCATCAGTATACAGTGTGATGTTGATGATACAGGTGTTGATGATACAGGTGATACAGTATACAGTGTGATGTTGATGATACAGAGGTTGATGATACAGGTGAGACAGGTGATCAGTATACAGGGTGATGAAGCTTTATAGTTGTTTACCCTTTTTAAAACAGCATATAGGCCACCAACAGCTCATACCTGACGTTTAATAACCTGAAAACCTGCAAAAACACGAGTTAATTCATGATAGAAGGATACCTTGTCTAACCACTCCAAAACCCATAAACGCCCTACACCCGTCTAGAATGCGTTGACCTGGAATTCTACGTGTGGATACTAATCTGGATCACGAAAGCTATGCAGAATACTCTTTCAACGCATGGCTTTAGATATTCGCTGTGGAAGCGTAACCTCATGTTCACAAAAGCAAATTTATTTGAGTGCATCATTTTTTACGTGACTAGTATAGCATAGATGACCGATCCTGCTAGGTGTAACACTACTTTGTTTTTTTAAGCCGGGTCATAACTGTCCTGTGTTTATAATCTAATTAGAAAAAGGAAAAAAACAATTTGCATTGATGCTCTAATGTTTTTATTAGATGATTGAGCGTCAATAAGACGTCTAATTTAATCTCTAATATACAGATCAGCTAAAGAAATATAACAGAGAAAACAGCTTCAGCGAGTGCTGTCATTGTACACTTTAGTGCTACTGAACGTAACATACGCAAACATTATTTAGAGTAACTCGGTATGACACAGAAATATTGCTCAGACAATCCAACGTGTCATAAGAGATTATTGGCAAGCCTGACACTCAAACAGCGATTTCGGCATCATTTTATTTTTGTTAATTCGCCTGGATGAAGCCTGCGGTTAACAGCTTTATAGTCATCTGCTACCCCATACCTCTGACATCTTATCGCTATATACTTAAGTGAGAAAAAATTCTACAGGGTTTTCTGGACTTTATGACAAGATGACAAACACTGTCGTGGTTTTAGTTATTGCCAAACGGTAGGCTAGTTTTCGGCCTTCAATAAAACTTGGACTGATTTTAAAGGGAACTCATTGTATATGCCTTATAATCGCAAATTTATTGCGTTTTCCAAAAGCGCATCTATGTCACCAATTTTTTAATTCATTAACGTTATTTGAATCGCATCAAATGAAGTTAAACGTAACTTCTACGCCAAGTGCGTTGCACTACTTGCGTACACACGTGGGCGACTGGTTGTTAAAAACCCTGGTCCCATCTCCCTGGCAATGTTAGCAAGGAAGTCCCAGCGGCATGTGGGCTTGCTTCAGAGGGAGTTCATCAGAGTGGCTTTGGGTGTTCTCACACGTAGTTGTACTGACTGAACACAACGAGTATAACTTATTTATAAAATTCGTGCGAATAGTGTACCTCAAACCTCCTTTCCAGAATGAAATGATTTTTAGCTTGATCAGATAAAGAATTGCGTGTGTCCTGCATGTCCTCTTCTTATCGATTCTCTAGATTTTGACGTGATTCCATAATATTAGTCTAGAGACCTAATAATTTTCTTTAATTAATTTAAAATTAAAAACATTTCCACTTTCAATATCTAATAACTATTCACTTAGCAATCAAAGACAAATCACATCATTGAAAGCGATCAGCTAATATTTGTGGCAACACTATCAATAAAACAAGTCAAATATAAATAATAATAAAACTTCAATCATTTCAAGTAGCAAACCCTGGCGGATTTTATATGACGTAGTATAAAAACTTTCTACTTAGTTACCCACAACCACATTTTCTTTTCTTTTTTAACAGAATACATATGCATATACCTGTACAAATTAAATCTCAAGTATATTACATCTCCAAGAAGCCGCTACGCATGATCTTTCGTTCATTTTATCTGGCCGAGTTCACCTGAACTGGCTGGCTGGCTGCTTAGCAAATTGGTCCGATTTCTGCGATTCACAATCTCTGCGCGATTATATTCGCACAAATCGACAAGAGGCAAGTCGTGAAAACCATGACCCTGAAATACGTTACTGCTTTCTAGTCATGATTTTGTGAACACACCAGCGTACGAACCTGACTTCGGCAATAGTTGTATACCTGTACTGGTAAACGTTCGACTGCTCAAGCTCACTCAACATGGCTACTGTCTCTCTACGCAATTTTTACTGTCGTAGAGTATCGCTTTTTATCTGTAAAGTATCTGAACAAAAAGATTTCAGATCAAATAAAGAAACAAATTTAACATTTTTATATTATTCAAATCCATAACACCTTCTATATTAATCAAAATTTTAAACTCAATCTATTTTTAGCATCTCTCTACACTAGGGTATTTATCATACCGTACGAGCAGCATCCTTATAGAAATATGGTGCGTGATACGCTAACTACTCCAGCACAGCTATAATCGTTATGGCCGCTTTGAGAGTTGATGAGGTTCGTCCCAACGTAGTCTGAAGAATCTGTTATAGGGATACATTAACCACCTTTTAAGTATGGTGAACCAGCTTCATGAACGCGAGGGCATTTAAACCTGTTGATGGTGATTTACTACGAAATGACGGACAATAGACAGTAACGAGCACAAAACAATTGCCCTGACAAATTCCAGTCGTCGAAATAAAATGACTATGTTTAACTATTTTTAATTACTTTATTTTTCATTGTGTTAACTCAAGTCTGCAAATCCTAAGAAGAACAGAATCGAAAGCGCATCTGTAGGCACCCGAATTGAACTAGCGACGTTTATCCGAGAATCGGCGGCCATCTTCGTCATTCTATCTTCGGTGTCTACTATATTGTGACGACTATTACATCATGACGACTAATACATTATCTATGATAATACACTTCCAGAAAGAATACAGTAGTGAGTGCGTTGCCAACAGTGGCAGCAGCGCGCCGACATAGATAGTCATCCTCGGCAAAATCCTGCATGACCTTTAAAAACGATTGCAAACTAGGAGATCCTATAAGCTGTCCATATCGCTTCACATCATTTAGAGTTTACAGTAGGTATTATGGCGTTTGTCCCTTTCGGACCATACCGTGTCCAGGATGACTTGTCGCTCGGCATCGCTCATTGTTGTCGTGTCAAGCTCCTCCTCTCATTGTGAAGAACACTTTCAGATTCAGAGCTTTAAATTAGGGTGGAAATCTCGTTAGACTTTGGAAGCAAGTGCCACACAAATTTTTCGAACGTCATTCTAAAGCACGAAACGGGTCTGAAACATCAAACGACAAAAAACTGGGTTAGATATTCCATCCAGTGTGTGTGTGCGGCATTTGGGTTCGCTTAGGTAGTGCGCTGATTGATAGCACCGTTTTCGCCTCTTGATTGCGTCATCTGCGCATGCAGGGAATATTTTTACTATGCATATTTGTGTCTGTCTTTGTCTTCTGATATATGATGAGATGTAGAGATTGTACGGTATGTGCAGAGGCAGTGTGGTTTAACTGCGCGACCACGGCGTCAGACAAAAACAGAAACAGCAGACAAATATATTCAAGTATTTAAAGTAAGCGATTTATGCACAAAATGAGCTTATATATAGGTAGACATCTGGGGGACTCACGGGTTGTCCTACAGTAGAAGCGAAGGACGCCAAAGCCGTCATAGCGAGGTTAATGAGATTACAGCCAGGGCTTTCAGATCCGCTCTAATACCGTGCATCCGAGAGCCCGCCGGCCTCCTGAGAAGCGATGGAAGAGACCAGACGGCCTCACCCTTATCCCCTTTGAAAGGGGAATGGCGCTTGTTTGGGATGCGACTATCACCGACACGCTCGCCCCGTCGAACCTGGAGGCCAGTGCATCTTCTGCTGGCTCCGCAGCACGCAAGGCTGAGCGTCTAAAGACCAATAAATATGCCCAGCTCGCCAACGAGTTCACTTTCGTGCCGCTAGTATTCGAGACACTCGGGGGGCCCGGCCCTGAGGCACGGTCGCTTTTACAGAAGATTGGCAAACAAATTGAACTGGCGGCAGGGGAAAAAAGAGCACTTGAGTTTCTACTTCAGCGACTATCGCTGGCAGTTCAACGCGGCAATGCGGCAGCAATAATGGGCACAATGAGGGGCTGCCTCGAGATAAGCTCGACTGGTAGCGCTCCCCACAAGCCCTAGTGTTGATAGTTAATTACATCTCGCTGTAACACTTAAATGTCATTTTAATAAATATATATATATACTTCGGTCATTCGTGAAGTATATATATATATATATATATATAAAGTGCCATATTGCGCTCAAAAGGCAACCGGCTCGGCCATAGTATCGCTCGTGCAGTAATGATGCTTGTGATCAACAATTTGGCGTTACTTTAGTATTGTATTATAAACCCAATACGTTCTACGTTCCCACGGTTTAGACACGCCTACTGATATAATTTTCAGTGATCGTTCTATGTATACTTCCTAAACTAATTATTTGTGTCCCATAGAGGCTTTTTGTTCTGGTAAAGTATTACTACTACAGCAGCTATATGTAGACTTCTGGTTCGTCTTACTGTCATGATCTTGGGGCCGTTCAATATGATAGTAACTTATCAAACTGAGGAAACTCGACTCGTAGGACACAAAGTGGTGGACGAGTCACCCTTCTTTCGTACAAATAAAACTGTGTGTCACTCTTTTGAAGATATTAAATATATTAAAATCATTCATCATTAATGAAATATTTAGTTTGCTGACAATTTACTGTAAAAGCTAGCCACCGCGTCAAGGAGAACGCCATCATAGCAGTTTATTCTATCTACGCGAGTGGGAAATCCACGGCGCGTGCACCTCAAAGTATGTTGGCATTCGCACAATTCCCTCCCTCTCTCTCTCTGTATATATATATATATATATATATATATAAGTGTGTGTTCTCCCTATCTAGAATATGATCCTATATATATATATGTTTACACGGATTCCCAGAACAGACAGCCAGTCTCTCTTTTAAATCACTTTCCCGACAGGCACAAAGCGATCGCCGATCGATCTAGTAGGTTGGCGCAGTAGCAGAACCACCACCACCATCATCAGTACCATTAGAATCATTCTCATTGTTGTGCGAATGTATCTGTTCTTTTTAAGTGTCCGCCCGCCACCTTCGTCATGGTCACCACGTTGTACGTCGGGCAACAAAGCGAAGCCCAGCTCTCCAGCTCTTGTCTAGCGCCCCCCACCGGCCCGTGATTGACATACAGAGACGCAGCAACAAAGGCTGCTGAAGTACGCAAACCAGCTACACAAACTAGGCGCCCGGCGGTGCGCGCGTGTTTCGTTCCACCATCACCAGCAGCAGCAGCAGCAGCAGCGACAGCAGCACGGTCGGCCTTACGTCAATTAGCAGCAAACAATCGGATCGCCACCGGTGGTGGAGGCGGCAGCAAACCGCGACTGCGCTGCCGCCGCCCCCACAGCAACAACATCAGCAGCAGCAGCAGCGGAACAAACTGCACGGCTGCCGCCAGCGCCCTCTTTGGCCATCCGACGAATCAGCGGAGCTACGAGGCGGCATGACACAAATAGCAATGAGAGGGAAGAAACAGCGCACTTGTCTATTCTCCGGCTGCCGCTGTTGCTGTTGTTTGTGCTGCGGCGGGGGGCAGAACTATTCTTCACTGCTTACTGCCTCACCCCGCCCCCCCCTCCCATCCTTTCTCACCTCCCCCCTCCACGTTTTCGCCCTCACCTGCGGCGGCGCAGCAGCAGCAGCAGCACCACACATAGGGCTTCGTCCTGTGTGCTTTACATTCACTTGTATGCGGGTATAATGTGAGGAGAGTTTTACTTATGATGTGAGAAGGAGAGTGTTTATAGGTTTTCTTATGTGGAAAAGGGAGAGGCGTAACGCAGTGAAGTGTATGTATGCGAGCATATAGTATAGATGCTGGATGTGTGTGTGTGTGTGTGAAATTCCTACCATCACAACTGAACAACAACAACCGCAAACCCCGAAAACGAATCATAGCGCAGTGTTCGCCTGTGGCCGCCGTCTGACTGCGGATATCATTCGTGTTGTATATCATCACTATTCGATCGTCCTCGGTTCGAGCGTTCCTCAGCGCGTATTCGTCCCATCATCTCGCGTACCCTCATCATAGTCAGCATTGTTGATGACCCGATTGATTCCGCACTCGGCCTCGGACAGACGACCGGCTACAGGCGGTCATTGACTGTGCGTTGACCACGAAAAATAGCGGCGATTTCTAATTCCAGCTGTGCTGGCTTTCATTCGACAGCCGGGGGCCCGAGTTATCTCATGTGTTTGTGTGTGTGTGAGTGTTGTTGGAGCTAAAGGAAAAGCAACGAGCGCATCTTTAGAACGTCTCCGGGCCGTTTTTTTTTTTCGTGTGAGACTTTGCGGACGTGTGCGACACCAACACACAAAGATTCTGCTGATACTAATATAACTACTACTACGTGTTCCTAGTTCATCGGCGTCATCAAACTTGTGCTGTCTTGTGGAGTGTTGGCTTGACTCTGCATCAGTTGCCTAGAGTACCGCTTGGCATACCACCGGTTGATATAGCACCACGACTGTCGTGTTGTCGTCACTATTGTTGTGGACACTGTCATCCTCGGGCTTGGCTATATCGACGATTATTCGCAGGAGCAGCAACTGAGCAGTTGATAGCTAGCATTCTACGCAGAAGAAGCTTGCTCAGTGTCATGTAGATAGATCAGCAGTTTCGTCGGTCCGATCCGTCGAGCGTCAGAACCATTTTTCTGGCGTCTTTGGCGTAACACGAAAATCATCAGAAGCTCTTAGTTCAGCTAAGAACTGACCTCAGCTGATTTCACCACAAAGCCGCTCCTGCTCGCGTTGGCCAATCGAAACATTTGTGCTTGAAGAACAACAAACAGCCGGCTGGACTACTTCGCAACGTGTCTTACACACACACACAGACACAAATATTGACACTTATCTAGAATCATAGAATTACATTCACATAACTCTGCAGAATATCAAAAAGTTGTCGATTCGATACGGACGGATATACGCGCTCTTGACACGCGAACTTGGCAAAGAAGTCATAAATAGACAGGTGAACAAATAGACAGCCAAATATATACAGACAGATATCGCAATGGGTAAGACGACGAGCAAGCTGTCGCCAGCCGACCTCAAAGACTTCAAGAGCTGCTCGCACTTTACCGACAAAGAGATCGCCGACTTCTACAGCAACTTCCACAAAGCGCACCCGAAGGGCCGCATGACCGCCGAACAGCTGCAGGCGATGTACGCCAAGCTGTTTCCGGACGGCGCCGCGGACGAGTTCGCCGAGAACGTGTTCCGGGTGATCGACCAGGACGGCGACGGAACGGTGGACTTTCGCGAGTACCTCGTGTCGATGAGCGCGACGCTGCGCGGCGATCCGCTCGAGGTGCTGCGGCGCGCCTTTCTGCTGTACGACGTCGACGGCGACGGCTTCATCACCGAGGACGAGATGAGCTCGATCTTCATGAGCTACCACCGACTTCGGGGCGGGTCGGGTCGGCTCGACCAGAGCGCGAAGTCGATCATTCGCCAGTTCGACTCGAACCACGACCACAAGCTGAGCTTCGAGGAGTTCGTCCAGTGCGCCCAGAAGATGCCGAAGATCGTCGACCAGATGATCCAACAGCGAAGGCCGAGCGTCGCGTCCAAGTAGTAGGCGACCAGTAGCCACCCCGCTTCCCCCCCCCCCCCCACCATTCAGCGACGAAACGCCGCGAGGGGTTGCTCTTTTGTTGTTCATCATGCCTGTCGTTCATCTGTGCGGTCCATTTCACGCTGTGCCGCTGTTCATTGCTAAGTAGTCCGTTGTATTTTTTTTTGCGTTCCATTTGTATACTCGTATGTGTGTGTGTTTGTCTCTAAAATCGTTTTACACTGTCGGACACATCGCCATTGGATGCGTTTCTGTGAATGTAATCTATGTACGTATGTATGTGTTGATACGCATCAACTTGTCGGCAGTTCGTTCTGATAAACCGTGCTTTCGAACTGCGGCTGGCTTTGACGAAGACCATGCGGGGGACGTTCTACATATTTACAGTGCAGTTGCCCTGCAGCACAACACCGGCCGGGTAGCGAAGACGGGGAAGGCCGGGGGTGTTGGGGGGCGTGATCTATGTATTTCGACTGTTTAGAGCTGCGCGTTTTGCGCAGATTCTGGCGTGATTATTAAGCAGTTGGTGCAGTCTTATCTAGGCAAACTGGCGTTTACACAAAGGAATCTAATCAACACAAGCTATAAAGCTATACAGCACCCCACCACAGTCGTTGCCCAGAAATAGTCACAATCAGGGGGCAATCTTAGTCGAAGTTACCTTTATCAACAGATATGTACGTGCATGTGCGTGTGCATCTATACATGTGAATATTTATCACGTAGACTGTGATGAGCGAGTGTGCGCACCGTGAGTGCTCACACGTTATATATATATATATATATATATATATATATATATATATATATATAAACTACTACACTACTATATATATAAAGTAAACACGCTATTTGTGTATGCGTGCAATGAGAAACGATTGTAGTGATAGGTTCATAATATTAGATTAGCTAACTATTCCGAAATACAACGGATATGGGTGCATGAGGGTCTTCGCATGTTCCTTCGCACATTATCTATGAGAGCACACGGACGTTTCTCGATGGCGGACGATTTCACCACGCTATGAAAGCTATATTGTTACCCCTTAACAATGAGTGAGAATTTAAATATATATATATATATATATATATATATATATATATATATATATATATATATACAAATAAATAACTTATGTATATGCGAAACAAATGGCTTTTTTTTTTCACTCTCAAATTTTTCAATCACACGTGGCCTAGCAAGCCACAGAACGTACAGCGCGTTGTGCGAGTAGAGCGCGGAACAATGCCATTTACGGTGCGGTGAGCTAACAATGTAGGGTGCAGTTAATCCTCCTTCCCAAAACATTGACGTGTTGTGGCTAGCAGTAGCGGTTTTGTCGCCTTACCTTTAAGAGACTTCCCGTTAAAGGTAAACGTTGTCGACCTGCGAGCGACGCCCAAACGACGTCGAGCGTCACTATCGAGACATTCAACTGCAACCTGACGATGTTACGTGTCAGTCGTTATCACCACACAGTGTAGTAAACAGTATAGACGCCAGTCGCCAGTCGGTGCAAGCGTTTATGCCGGGCCACGATGATGATGAGGAGGTAGTCTTTAAACTGATGTATACATCATCACCTACCCATAGCAATAGCTAGCCAGAGACATTCGTCTTTATTGTAACTACGTGTTCTTGTTGCCTTCATCCTCTTGACAGATGTCCAAAGTAACACACGTGCAACATATTCAATTATATATATATATATATATATATATATATATATATATATAATATATATATATATATATATTATATAGCACTAGCTTTAATTATTGATACTGATATAAATCCAAGGGGTACTTTCGCTGCCGGGAATCCAATTATCCAGTCGATTACAAGTGTCATTAGAGCTAGCTAATTACCAACTATATATAACTGTCAGCTAGAGGACCACATATATATGGTTCTCCAGCTGGCAGTTTTGAGAGTAGCTGAGCAAAGTCGGTTACAATGCAAGGGCTTTTATTGCACCAAACGCCTTTCTCTCTCTCTCTCTCTCTCTGTATATATATATATATATATATATATATATATATATATATATAAACGCACTTTATTTACATAAAGAATGGGAATTTGTTTTAACATTAAATTATCAATTCCCTTTCGGGAGTGCGTCTGTTGTATGTTCTGGTGACGTTCCAAGCGAACAGCGTTACGACGATCTCTTTCGAGCTATAAATTTGAGCTCGTGTCTCAATTGAGATCTTGTGATCGAAGGTATGAGATTAAAAATTAACTGCAAAACCATACATTAAAGGTGTCTGTGATATCTTTAACATCGATTTCGTGGGACGTCACAACGATAAGAAACTCGGCGTGCCAATTTCTTGATCACACCCCTCAGTGGTCGCCTATCTTTCTTATTCGTGGGGTACCACACTTGAGAGGTGTACATCAGGATTGATTTGAAAAAAATATCGAATAATTTTATGTGCAGTGCAGGATTTTTAACAAAGAAGAATCTGAGGTTTCAGTTGCATCTTTTCCTTACCTTCGGCGCGACTTGTCGACGCTGCTCAGAAAATTTCATGTCAGGTGTCATAATTATATCTAAGTCCCTCATAGCAGTTTCATTTTCGAGTGGTCGACTATATATACTACTTTTGTACATTCAGATATTACGGAAGGTAAATGGTGCCCTTGGAGCAGGGATTACGGATGATCTTCTGGGCGAAGCCTTTTCCAGACATCTCATCAGCATTGTCAGCAGTCATTACGTTGTCGAATTGCTGTCTACCGTCTTGTCATTCGTCGACGACATCTCTCCTTTTGTCTGTTTTGTCTTCTATTTCTCGTCGCCTTCGTTTGCTATCCCCTATCTCGTTTCGAAAAAGAAAGAAAAACACAGTGCTAGTCAAGGACAACGTCCCCCATCACTTTCCACCGGGCCATGCCAGCGGCTCACCATCTAGCCATATAAGAAAAAACCCGGCCATTTTCAGGTATCAGATCACCTATATCAATTTTGCTCTTTTTTCATATATAAAAATTTTGCATATATTATAAAATAGAAGTTAATAATTGTTTGAATAAACGTATTGTATGTTCTCCATTCGTAACTCATCTTGTATTTCTAATAAATAATTATACATTATATATAGATGCATACAACTAGTAGTAGAAGACAGAACGGAGAAAGAAAGGTACATATATAAATGCAAAAAGAAGCATACCCGACAGCAATTGCATTGCCTACAATATCAATATTAGTACAGCGAATTTTTGGAGTTCATATGCGTCTCGAACTCGACTGGCGCTATATATAACCTTGCGTGTGAAACAAAGCTCCAAACCTCGGATCTTTAACCCACAAGACCTCTTACAAACAAAAACAGGCATCCTCCACTTCTCTATCGACAAGCCGATCGATGATCGTGCCAAACCGTGAAGCCGATAAGGAGATAGGCTGTATCGGTGGTGAAAAGCCATCCGCCCGTGCATTCGTGGATCGACTTTTTGCAACGAATTTGACCGATAACGACGGCAGGGTACCAAACAAGTTTGCCTGCACTGAATTGCGATTGTGAAGACTTCGTGAGACAAACAGATCAACATGACTCTAACGAAGTCGCCTTTTTCGACACCGCCAGCTTTTTGAGTGTTTGCCCCTGATAGCACTATATGAACTAGTTACGGGTTGCCAACACGAAACGAAACGATTTTACGTTATAACAGGTAGCAACCTGACATTGTGGTCACTTTACAATAACGATCGCAACATCAGGATGCTGCTATTCGTGTAGCTTTCCTGTTCCGCCTTTTGTCTAGCCGCAGACTGGAGCAACAATATTTTCGTTGGCTAGCGCAGGGATGAATCTCGTTGGATAAATCTAAATGGATTCGTTTATCGGTCAGCCCGAATCGGTGTCTCCGAAACGTTGTAAAAATGCTTCTGGGCTGTTATTCACATCCCACATTTGTTCCAATATAGATTACAGGTTAGATACATCAACAATGACGGTCATAGAAATAACAGAACATAATAATAATAATAATAATAATAATAATAATAATAATAATAATAATAATAATAATAATAATAATAATAATAATAATAATCATCATCATCATCATCATCATCATCATAATCATAATAACAACAACAAAGGTAAGGGTTAAGACGGCAGCTGCTTGTTGCTTAAATAAGTCCGCAATCATATGTATATATATATATTTTTTTTTATGTACGTAGCTATAATTTGTTTAAATATGTTGAACCTCAACAATAATATGAGCAGATACATGGCTTTCTATCTAATATTGACTAGACGTGCAACTGAAATAAACGTATTTCAATGAAACTAATCATCCATTCAAAATCTGCTGCGTATTACATAAAACAGAATATTTAATTGTAGACATAATAAATAACCTATTACAATAGTACCTTAAAGTTATAAAATTTAAGTGGACTTTTTAGCGCCTCCAATAAAATTCTACTGTCCAAAGCATGTACAATTAGTGCTATGGCTATGTAGAAGGGCACCTCTTTACTGCTTCGCAGGATACTTGTAAGATTTACTGCTTCGGGCTATAAAGAACAACTTTTCGCCCAGAAAGGTTGTAGTGCATTTCGAATGACAGGAAGCATACCACAGGAGATTACTTATATCACAGTTGCATAGAAAAATTCCATGAAATTGTACCATGCGAGGACCAGTGCAGCAGAGGTGTACCGTGTAGTACGTCCTAACTACTCGTATAATCTTACGCAAAGCATCGCATAGTGCGATCAGTTGTCACCTATGGCCATACTAGACTCTATCTATAAGATATTTCTATTACCATACCGATTATTTGTTACTATATAACGATTGCCTTTTATATATCGGTTACCTGTTGCTCTATAATTATTGCCATTTATATGCCACAAGAACATGCGAGTTTATTTCATCACCAATACAGTATCCCCCCCCCTTTTTTGAGAACATCTTACCAACGAACCGAAGGTACAGAACCAGAGAGTATGACGAAAGCCGAGTAAGTTCCCAGACTAAAAGGCTCGTGTTACTCACATAGAGTCGTGGGAATTGTGAACGCGTTTGGGTAATTTTTAGCCTGCCTAGGAATCTCGTATTATACTTGTACTTCACGTATTATACACGGCATACAATGCGTTCTATGGGAGCTATCCCTTCGTCATGGGAAGTCGCAGACGTTGTGATCCCTACATGCGCTAAACCTCTGACAATAGTACTATATCAACGAGCTAAGACAGGTGTCAAGGTTCATCAACTTGTGAATATCATTAAACACTACCAACCATTACTAGTGTCGACACGGGCGCACTAAGCTTTGGTGTGATCGAAGTATAGCGCATTACCATCAGGCGCAACGAAACTGTAGTAAGGGCACGTTAACGACAACTATTTTTCTGTAAAGACCCATTTTCTATAAAGTACACTTATATATATATATATATATATATATATATATATATCGGGTGTACACGTGCCGGGTAATAGATCGGCTGGTGAAGACAACTATATGCGAAGGCTCTTGAATTTTATATCAGTATGACACATGCTCATTTCGAAGCGATTACTTCTAGCATGTGCAGTTGTATTAACGTTGTTTAAATTTAAAAAAGATATATTCTATTATTAATTATATGTTGTATTTGTACAGTAGTCGTAGTAGAGTAGCAGTTGTAGAGGCCGCCAAGAGCGCAGAGGCAGTGGCGCGGCAAAAGACGCTTACGCCTTTCTACGTCCGAGTAGAGCTGGACGCGTCTAGGGAACGATAGGCCGACATTCAGTGGCCTTTGTCTGCTCGCAGCACTCCTCCTCCTCCTGCTAACAAGCAGCTTGCTGACGCGACATGATTCGTTCCGTGCGCATCTACGGCCTGTCGAGCATGACGAGCTCGAAGATTCGACGACAGCTGAACAACGGTTCTGCCAAAGCCTCCTTGTTAGGTCATGCATTTGGTATCAAATCGATGGTGGTGGTCCGGTTGGCTATATGACATATGGCGATAGACCGTTTACCTACCGGCGCCCCCGATGTCGCGGGAGCACTTCCCATAGAGAAGGGCGAAAGATATACTTTCCTCTCTTGTAAGTGTTACACAGTCCGTGTCCTAAGCATTACTACTACTCCTGCATCGCGCTAGGAATAGTACGGCAGTGTATGTGCAACTGAGCTCTAATATATTAAATGCCTACGCCACACGCTTTCTGTTGCACTGTCTTTGAGGCCCGACAGTCTCAGCTACTGCGAAGCAAACGAGAGCACGTCATAATTCTTGTCGCTCCTTTCAGCAGTTTTCCACCGAAACACGCAGCGTATACGCCTATCGTATATTATGTGGATGAGAAAAGTAGATTCGCGAAACGACTATGTGTCTGCGCAGGTCTGGCGCAGTGGCGATCTAAGAATGTTACGAGCCGACGAAGCAGAATTCTGTTTTGTCAGCGCATACCACTCACGCAGGAGCCGATCAGTGTTGTGGGCTCACATGACCACGGCCGAATAGGTGAAGGGCGTCGCTAGGTGAAGTAAATGCCGCGATGACTGCCGTATAGAAAACTACACGTGCATATGTATAAGGCTTAAGTCTTCTAACTAATTGTTTACTCGTCACGGACATTTAACAATCGATAAGTTAGCGCAACCTACATCCCGATAGTAATTAGTCAAATTGCCTCGCATGGGCCCGATGTACTTGAGTGAGATTGACCACCAGCCCGCCTCGTGCAAATTGGACTACAAGTACACATTGACTCAGCAACTCGCGTAACTTAAATAATATATACGGGACTTCTACAAAAGATTTAAAGATTGATAAAAAAATAATTGTAGAGCTCGTTAGAGTAAATATTTTTTCACTTGAACATGGTCTCTGAGAAGTTTTGCTTCGGAATGAGAGTGAAATTACTAAAATATGTGACATAGGAGCACGAAATGTGCAATTACGAGACAACCAGTCGTCCTATACAAACATTAAGCGCATTGTCGTGTTGAGATGAACTTTCGCTTCCCGAGGAACTATTACGGCTTTTATTAATTTCACTCTCACTCCGGAACAAGAGTTCTCAGAGACATTCTATAGAAAACATATGTACAATAGCGAGTTCTACAATTCTTATTATCGATCTACCTTATATTATATATATATATATATATATATATATATATATATATATATATATATATATATATATATATATGCTGAGGCGCTATATATAATATAGCTTCGCAGTGTCCATCCCACTGGGCAAGAAAAAGCAGTTTGTTGCGTGAGGATTAGAGTAGTCCTACGAGCAGAACCGGCACTGGCATTTGTCCCTCACCTGGTGAACTCCATGTCGGGAAACATGCCAGGTGGTGGTACCTGGTACCTTGTGTACACATGACGACTAGTGCTTGTCATTGCGTTTCATAAGTTCCTGCTGAAGTGCAATATTTGTATGGACCTCTTCTACGGCTTGCGCTATTCTACCTTGCTGGATCAAAATTACTGGAAAAGCTCATATTGTACAAAAGTTCAAGCTCAAAAAGTCGCACTGCAACATCCAGAAATCGCCTTCGAACATCTCTTACTTCCGTATACATGGATTGCAATTGCTGCCTCAGACCTGGCTGCGATGTGTCGTGGAACACTAAGACCCAAATACAGAAAGGGGTTGACAAACTCCAGCGGATGGTCACTACAGATAATTTTAACAGGTAGTTAATCGACCTTCTCGGCAAAATTCAATCGATTTCGTCTTCCGTGAATTTACTAGAAGTCCCTTAACGTTTAGGTGGGCTTTAGTGTCGCCGACAATATGCCGGAAAGCGTCGGGGTCGCGGTGTGCAACCACGACGTCATTCGCATACATTCTGACAACCGCGTTTTTAGACTCGTTTTTAAGTCGGTAGAACTGGATATCGGTAACGTCGGGATTTGCCAACACCCGCTCTCAGCTCAGACTGGAGTACGTGGACTTCGTCCCGTGAGTCTTGGACCTTCGTGAACCCGACTTGTTCCGGAGAAAGGGCCTTCTCCACGGCTAAAAACACTTTTTCTTTGACCACCTTGGTACATAATTCTTTGAGAGTACGTTCCGACGCAACCTGCAATTGAGATTTGGATCGTCCAAATCATCACCGCTTTTCCTTGAAATAAGCGTCAATCTCGCATGGTGCCAGGCTTGGGGCATGCGACCTCCTCTGAGTATCTGTGTGAATCCACAATAAAGACGGCCTGTCAATTCATCTGCCTCAATGCTTGTTGCAGATTTTATCTGAACCACTACCTTCCTATTGAGTAGGCCCCTCGTCCCCAGTGACCCTATCCGTCGAGTTCTGTTCTAGACTGCACAAACTTTAGTTCACCTTGTATATACTTATCCACATAAACGCTCTTACTCGATAGCCCACAATATTATTGATATTTTTGAAAATGAAACTAGCAACGCAAAACTTTAGCATACCTGTGGTATATATAAATATATACAATGATATATTTATTGTATAAATTTATCATTGTATTTTTCTTGCAACTTAAATTTGCTTATATATATATATATATATATATATATTCAGTATTTAATTAGCGTATAATTTGTAGACAGTTTATATGTGTCACAACGTGACACTACGATCTCACAATATGTAATTAACTTTAAATGACAAAGACGTCGCGCAAATTTCTGCGTACAAAGCGTCCAATAGCACACTCTCCACAAAAGCTACAAACACATGGGAGTATCCGTACCAAGTTATTCGGCAGATTAGCGGCAGATTGGCCCTTGCACGGTTCTTTTCCATGTCTGCAAACAAAAATACTAGTAAAGTTCACAGCTACAACTTTTACATGCATATTCTCTTTATGGGGGCTCTCTGTATATATATATATATATATATATATATATATATATATATATATATATATATATATGATTTATTGCACCTCCGAACGTATATAACATGACTACCCAATCACTACAATCTAGCCAGTGCGGCCAATGACACACGATGGGTTTGCGCAGCCAGTGGCTTGGTATTTCTCACGGTGCGGTACAATATCTGCAAGGATAGGTTGGTGACGGATCGCAAAAACCCGCCTCCACACAGAAATTATGATGATAACTATGCACCATATATTTTGCTAGGCACGTGCCGGTCACCGAGACTCGCGTTAGTCCAAATGTCTCTCCAACCAAAGATGTCGACACGTTGAAGCTCGTGCCGGATATCCCAACCCTGACGCCATTCTGTAAGAGCATTCAAGCATCTTGGCGTCATCTCTGCATGCACACTCTCCCCTGTAGCGCTATAAATATATATAAACATATCCGCGATAACGTATACGTAGCGATTTCGCACTGTTTGTGGCAAGTTTAGTGGCCGCTTCATAAAATGTGTATATTCCTGTCCCAGGCACATCGGGTTCCTTTCGTTTAGCTTGTTACATATCCCCCCCCCCCAAACCTAAGGCTGAATCGGCACTAGCTTCATAGCATCAAGTGGCGTAAAGCAGCATATATATATATATAGCTAACGAAGATGAATCATTAGAATAGATGTGCGTTACACCCAAAATAGGCAGATAATAACAAGACTGACATACTTTTAATCATAAAAAAGAATCAAATAGAAGCTGATAATATTAAACTGTAAAGGTAAAATACATAGGAAGTTGAAAAATAATATATTATGTTCCCGCTCGATCGATTTTCCCCTGTAACTGTAGTGTAAGTGACGCGTATGTGCTTCCTCTCAATTACCTCTCTGCCTACGCAACCCTAAGGAAAAGTAGTGATTAAAGAAGTACTAACGAACGGTCCCAGCTTTTCGCCTCTTCCTAGGCCATTTAGGTGGGAGGTTTTTAGCGACTGTTATGCCAACAGTATCGGCGTCAAGTCTCACATTATCCGCTTCAGGTGTGCGTCAAAGCAGTTTTTCCCTCTCACCCTAAAAAGGTAACAAGAGCTACGGTACAACTTGCATCCTGGCCGAAAAGATAGTTGCCAGAAAAACAACTGTAGGCATTGGCAGTCATTTAGCGATAACAAATGAAGACGCCGTTGTATAAAAGTACGTTGCCGACAGTGCTTTATTCTCTCTTTCTCTCTCTCTCTATATATATATATATATATAATAGATGTTTGGCTTTTAATATTTTCGGCTGCGAATTCTCTTCTAAAATTATTTTAAAAAACGTTGTAATGGATTACGCAAGTACGCTAATGCATGATGCATAAAGTGCATGTACATAGAAATGCCTTAAGAGCTTGCAATTAATTCTAATCGATAATCCCAAAAGTTCTTTTTGTGTGGCCTAGATTTTCATCGCTTGCATATAAAAAAATAGTTTTTACTTAAATATTTTGTATATTTACGGGTCGTTACATTGCAGTCGTATTAGAGCCCAATGTAACAAACAGCGAATTGCATGAGACCAAAAATTGCAATCGTCATGTCTGCGTTTTACCCTCTGACATCGTCAACTAGTCTTATCCATAGATTTATATATATATATATATATATGTCTCAAGAGAAAAATATACACACAGATATCTTATCGTCAAATCCTTTTTACGTGAATTGTACGTATATGGTAGAACCGACTAGAAATTGGTGCGTACAGCTGTACATACATCGCTGTGCCATTCCTCTGGTCTATTCTAGTTTTTTCCGAGCTTTGTTTTGCTCCGTCAGCTGCTGGTCAAATTGTTTGTCGTTATTCTTACTGCTTCTGCCGTTTCGTTTCGTGTGTTGTTTTTGTCATTGGGTTTGTTAGTAGGACGTGCGCGACCTACATACGGATACGGTAACATGAGTTACTAGCGTACATAACAACGCGTATGTAAATGTCATTTCGAACAAACACACACACACACACAGCATGCTAGCCAGTAAAAATCTACTAGTTGAGAATCGACGAGCACGTCGGTGAGTCACTGTAAACCTCTTTCCCCCCCGACCCCACCGCTGCCCGGGCTAGCCATTGGATCTTCCCGGGTGGTTCGCCCGTGCTGACGCCACCGTTCATTCGTCGTCTACGCATGACGCCTCACCATCGTGGCTAGGCTTCCAGACGCCCACGCAGTAGCTGACGCGGCCGATACGTCCGGCTGGCGTCAGGGCCAAAATCCGAACCCCGACCAAACGACCGACCCACCGACCCCGACCAACGCTGTCCTTCTTTGCCGCGCGGCAGCGTCGAGATACAGCTAAATGGGTCTGTATTGCAACAGAACGTCTAGCGTACGAATATCGAACCGCAAGCGAACAGCAACTACGCGACGCAACTTCGAGCCGGCAAACAAGTGTCAAGCAGTTAGTGTGTTTTTGTAATGACGCATTGCCATCGCAGGATCCATATATACGACATACTGGAGCCTCCGTACAATAACAAGTGCGCAGGCTGGTATACATATATATATATATATATATATATATATATATAAGTGTGTGTGGCATGTGCCATCGCCAAATAGCCCGTTAGCATATACCTGTATGAGACGAAATTCAAGGAAGTCCCAAACAGGGGAGATGTGTCGTTTGTGTTTTTTACTACCATCTTTGGGTGAATTTAAAGAATTCGGAATTTTTGTGTGTACGTATGTATGCCTTGATTGCTGCTAGATATTCAAGCTAATGCCTTAAACTTAGTTTGTTAATTTTGTATTGCACAGATAAGACAGCACGCCAGTACTAGATGTTACGAAGAATGCAATACTGACCTATTGGATGCCCATGCATGTATACGGATACAGTAAAAATATTATAGTTAAACTACTCATAGAAAATGAGTTGACAAAATTTCTTCTTATGTGCTTGAAGTTTACCAAATGTTTTATGTAACCTGATATATAATTAGAACGTTTTTAGTCTTTCGCAATCACCTTGAGGCTCTGCATATTAAGTCATGCGGTTTTCAAACTTTTTGGTTTTTTGCGACAAGTAGGAAGTCTCGTATCAGCCAGCTATAAACCTCTGCACTGAGCGATACATTTCGTCCCTGAGCCACATTTGAGCTTTGAATAATAGAAGAAGTCACAAGGGGGTTTGGACGTATGTAAAACTTTGCACTTTTTTCTGGTTCCGCATATGACAGTCGCCACGTATGCACCCGCCTCGTCACGCACGGCTTTCACTACCTGGTATGCTCAAAGGCCGCCTGTCACAAGGTGCACGGAGAGAAACAAGTGTCGGAAGTATGTATCTCTCGGAAACCCTATGGATTTTCGACCTTCTTCTTTTGAGACCTTAGGGGGCCGAGGTAAAATTACAGAGGGAGTTATTACTAAGGTATGCAAGTGTCTCAGATTGGCCACGGGGACCTACGAGCTGGTGAATTTTTCCAGCAAAGGCTGTCATAGGATATACAACGTGCGGTGCTAGGCACCTTGTCCAAGTGGTCGACACCAGGCCTGGACCTATTGTTTTTAATCTTCATATATTTCACATATAATTACCTTTACAATAATTAAAAAAAAACATTTTGATACATGTGTTTGTTTAAATAGGGCGGCCATTAAAGTCATGTTTGCTTATACTTTATTGTTTTAAAATCAATGAATTATTTCCAAAATATTAGAGGAATACTATTATGTTTATTTTATTTACCATAACTTCAGATTAAACTGCAAATGTTTTAATCTGAAGTTATGGTAAATAAAATAATGTTTTATTTAGCCCACCATGATAGAAATGGTGTTCAATCTCAATGTCGATAGAATAACCACTTTTAGATCCAAACGATTTAATTTGTTGGTGTCACTTAGAATAGAAATAGAAAAAAGCATATCCTGAGAGATTTAAAACTATTTAGGCTATTATTGTTGGATCAATCTGTTTTTTTTT
>QVRM01006276.1:0-36187 GCA_003439945.1 Dermanyssus gallinae | reverse complement strand
CGCGGCAACAAAAGTGATCCAAACAACAAAAGGCCTGTATCGCTTACCTTTGTGCCGTGCAAGCCGATGCGATCTACAGAAATGCGAATTCACAAGGTCTAATTTCGAGGGAGCAATTTGCATATCGACCAGGCCATTCTACTGTCCTACAACTACTGGAAACGCAAAACGACTGGGCTCTTTTAACTAATGATGGCAAGCCCTTCGACTGTGTATATTTCGACTTTAAGTCTGCATTTGAAACCACTACACACTCGAAGCTTCTGAACATTCTCCCGCTGTACGGTGTTGGACAGAGACTCATAAACTGGATCAAAGCTTTTCTTGAACATAGGACCTTTAGAGTGAGAGTAAATGATTGTCTGTCGTCAACGGCTGAGGTCACGTCCGGTTGTCCACAGGGAACAATTCTTGGACCTCTTATGTATATATTATATACTGACTCTTTAAAGTATAATATATCTGAAGGAGTGCGAGTGAAAATTTACGCGGATGATATAAAAATGTATGTATCTGTAGAAAATGAAACGATCGTGACTACTCTTCAAGAAACCCTCGATACATTTATAGAAGGGTGTAGAGGATTAGGTCTAAAGCTCTCTGCAAATAAGTGCGCAGTTCTGCACTTCGGCAGCAACAATCCTGTACATAACTACTTATTAGGTACTGAACAGCTAGCGGCAAAACCATCGATAAAGACTTAGGAGTTCTGACAAGTAATACGCCGAGCTACACACCGCATGTTCTAGAGGTAGCTGCGTCAGCTAGTCGGAGAATGCAGTGGATAATGCGATTATTTGTCTTAAAAGACCCTAATCTGTATGTCAAACTTTACAAGCAATATGTCCTACCTGTGATTGTATATGCCTCTCCAGTATGGAATCTAGGATTGAAACGAGATAGAAATTTGATAACGAAACTGCACAAGAAGTTTTTAAGACGTGTTGCTTTTCGTTGTTATATGAGGACTTGTAATATAAAATGTGATGATATTGGTGCTGTTCTAGGTGATATTGATAAGGCTACGTTCATCTCGATCTGTAAATTCCCATATCGAGCGAACATATTCTTTGATTCTATTTTGACGAACACAAGAGCCGGGATCAACATACATGGTAAAACTGTTGCAGGGAAAGAAATTGTTAACAAAATGTTTGCCTGGCGCACTACCAGGAACGCGAACTACGTACAAGCAAATTGATGTGTTCTGATAAAGCCCCCCTGCTAAAGGGTGTGTAAATATGTCTGGAGTTGTTCTGACGTGCAAATCGATACACTGATCTGGGTATAGGAGCGAAAGACTAATCGAACCATCTAATAGCTGGTTCCTTCCGAAGTTTCCCTCAGGATAGCAAGCGTACATTTTTAGTTTCATTCCGTAAAGCGAATGATTAGAGGTATTGAGGCGTATATAGCCTCAACCTATTCTCAAACTTTTAATGGGTGTGAGTGTTCTTTCTCAATTGAACAACGCTGTTAAATAAGTATGCTTAGTGGGGCCATTTTTGGTAAGCAGAACTGGCGCTGTGGGTTAAACCAGTTGGCGTCGCGCCCCTCCGCGTATAGCAACGCGGTAAAATGTTTATATTTTAATGCACGCTCGATAGGTAAGAATGATTGTACACAGTTTCTCAGTTCATATACTGCCTTAAATCATATTGATATAATGTTTATTACCAAAACCTGGGTAGGTGTAGGTGGTAAACAGGTTACAAACAGTGAACTGTCATTCAATAATAGGTACTCAGTATTCTGTTGTGACCGTGGCTCCCGGGGAGAGGGGCTTGTATATTAATTAAAAACACATGAAAGTTTGTGAATTACAACTAGAAAGTGGCATTGAAGCAGTCGCTTTAAAAGTATATTCTAATTTTAGTTCCATATTGCCTGTTATTATGTGACAAACGCCGGCACCCTTGCTGAAGGCAAGACTCGCATAAAAACAATATGTGACTCATTTGACAGTATTTGTGATACGACTAATCTAATTTTTATTTCTGGGGAGATTAACCTTCCAAAAATGCACTGGAAGAACTTATTTGCCACTGTAGTTAATGCTTATAATAACTTTGCTAGTCAATGTAATGACGATACCAAACATACAGATTTTTAGGTAGGGGCATTTTTGAAAATTTATAAATCAAAACCAAAAACTAAACGAGTTTGTTGGATGGATTTTCATTTAGAAGGTACTCTCCATTGCTAACCATGACCTTCCTCCATCTCTGAACTAGACTATCGATTCCCATAGCAAAGAATTTTGATTTCTGCATCTTTGCTGTAGGCTATCGATGTCGCCACTAACAACTATATATATATATATGTTAAATTTATTCTTTCATATATACATGTGAATGTTTAAATCCACGGTGCTGATGGCTCACTCCTCGTCTATCACTCGTGTCCGAGTGGGAGTCTTGCCCGACCCCTGACGCAAAGACGCGGGTCCATCCAGTCTTTCATAGTTCCGAGCACCGAAATCGCGTTGCCTCTCTGAATCTCTAGGGAAAGTCGTTGGCAGAAGAAAGTGCCCGCTCTCTTGTCCATCGTAGCCTGTTGTAAAGCGTCGCCAACTTGGGAAATTAGCGTCGTTGTGAGGGGCCCAGGGCCACCCAACCTCTCGAATGCGAAGGGTGAAAAGTGGTACGCCCGGCCTGAGTTCGCATACTTTCTTATCTTTGATGTCTCGGCGCGGGAAGCGGCAGTTCCTGGCCGAGAAGCGCCGGGACCGACAAGGGAGGGGGTCAGAGAGTCGGTCACCGTCGCATCCCACACCAGGGGACGGCCCTTGTAGAAAGGAATCAAAGTCAGGCCGTCGGGCCGCTTGCCATCGTCTCTAGAAAGACCAGGCGGTTCCAGGACGCAAGGGATTCCGGCCTTTCGCAACGACCTTGCAAGAATGTCATTCAGAGCGGTGTGACGTAGTCGCCGGCCCGCTAAGTGAGCGCAGGACAGGCCGTGTCTGGCCAGGCGTTTGACAGGGTCGCCACAAGTGCATCTGTGTGGCTCTACCAAATCGGCTCCCAGTCTCAGGCCAACGCAGATCCGGGTGGATTGGTCGTCAAGGCGGGTACCCAATGAGTCAGCGGGGAGTGCGTAGAGCTAGTCGCTCGCTCCTGGGCGAGCGACGGCAAGGAGGCCCGCTCTTTCCTGTCACCGCATTCTTCAAGCAACTCAGTAAGCAAAGATTCGTAAACCTTCTCGATCCAGGCCCTCTGGGCTTGATTGGACGAAGGCTCTTGCTGCATGTACAGCTGCCTCCGCCCCGCCTGCTAAGCCAAAACCCAACTGGTGTGAGCCAAGCTGCTCCATGATGAGATCTTTGGCCTCACGACAGGCTATTTTTCCAGTAGTCTTCCGTATCGGGAGAGAACAGGCGATCGGGCGAATCGATGAGTCTTTTTTGCGGAGTGCGAATAGCTTGGCGCCGAATATAATCTCCCTGACCTCAGTCGGCAGTGTACTCCATCTCAAGACGTCCACCACTCTGGTAAGTGCTGCGGCCAGTCTCCTTGCCACCGGTCCAAGCACGGGTGCAAGAAGGTCCTTCAGATGACGCGGACGCAAAGCGTCAGAACCGGCGGACGAACTGGCCGGAAAGCTGGCAACAGCTCCCAAGACATCATCGACTGAAGAGTGACGTTGCGTCATAGAGTCAGGAGGGTCCGGAAAAACCGAGTCCGATGGAGCAGGTGGGTGGGACTTCGTCTCCCGAAACAAACGAGTCCGTAGAGCATAGTAAGCGGGCCGCCCCGGAAACGTCTCCCTCGGACAGTTTAGACGAAACGCGGCGTGCCGAGTCCTCAGGGGAGTCGCACGGATCTGATGTGACTCTTCGAACACCACCTACGCGAAATTCGAACCGCCAGCCATCGCGGAACGCACGGAGGTTCGACCGAACAGTCGCTGCCAAAGAGGTGGACGACGAAGTGCGAGGTGGCAGTTGAAGGACCACGTAAGCGAATGACAAGAGCGACTTCCACGAGGGGACGTCATTGTTGGCCGCCACAAGGTCGAGGACGTCGCATAGGGACTCGGCAACCACAGGCCTCACAGCCCGGCGGGCGACACGCATTACCCTCGATTGTTGCGACAGTGGCCGTTATCCCCTTGGGACCCGCCTCCTAACGTTGCCGTCGGCACCAGGTCATGGAGGGCCTTGAATACTTTCACCAGTTATTCGCCCGAAAAGTCCGGGCGCCGGACCTGCTGCTGTTTGTTGGAACCTTCAGGTGCCGGAAGCGTGGAATCCTGTGACGTGAACCGCACTGTGTAGACTGGACCGGAGCCATTGTCGTACCCTCGAGTGACGGCTGTCCATATTTAGATATATCAGAATATAATATTCTCACCAAGATCAAACAGCTACCCACTACGTGCAGCTCTATTCCTAGTTTGATCCCACCAATATTTTATAAAAATGTAGCGACTGTGATAACCGAACCTCTTTTTTTATATTCAGTAGGTCTTATGAAGATAACATTGTGCTTAATAACTTTAGACAGTCAATCGTAACTCCATATCGTACATAAGAAGGGTCCTAAGCCAAATGTAGATAATTATAGATCGGTAGCTCAATCATCAATCGCATGTATTTTTTTTACAATTCATACTGTTACAGTTTTATTTGCTTATATGCAAGAGGCAACAATTGTCTCCTTATGATATATCGCATGTATTATGTTTGAAAAACTGCTAGTGAACCATATTTTAAACTTCCTTCAATCCAAAGGCTTGCTGGACGAGAATCAGCGTGGTTTTACATTATAATAGGCTGACCTTTGATTGTGTATATTTTGACTTCTCTAAAGCATTTGATAGAGTAGTCATGGATTGCTAGTTATCTTACTTGTAGAAAGTTCTGCCTTCGGCTTTAGTGAGCCTGGTGCGTGCCCCTCTGGAGTTCCTCAGGGATTAAGCCTTGGCCCACTTTTATTTTGCATATTTATTTTAGATCTTAAAAACATTATCCCTGATTCGATAACCTATAAGCTTTATGCGGATGATCTAAAACTATACGGATCATCTAACACTGATGGTAAAAGACAAATTCTACAGAGTGCAAATAAGGCAGTTTCTAAATGGTGTGTGGATAACGAAATGCTTATATTAGTGCCCAAATGTGCAGTATTGTGTTTAAAGGGAGCCCATAACTACATGCTGCATGGTGAAGCTATCCCTATTTTAAATAGCATTAGGGACCTCGGGGTTACGGTGACACCGGAACTGGATTTTAGTTTCGGGTTTATTCACCATGAATTGGTAGCATAACAATAGTTCACATATCATTTTCTAGGCTTAGAATCGTTGACGCTTGATTGTAGTGACGATGTGTCAATGAACGAGCAGGTGAGTATAGGGTAACGTCCGATATTGCACTCGCCACAATATTTACATACGCACTCGTCGATTTCATAACAGTTTCCGCCTAAGCATAGAAGATGGTTGTAACCATGCCATGTTGTTCGGCATATTATAGATCTGTTTTTCTGTGATGATAATTTCCATTTATTGCTGCAAAAAGCAGGACCCTCGACAAAGCGACCCACGACAAATGCCATGTTTCGGTTTTCTCTATATTCTCTGTAGGTTTCTAAGATTTGTGTACTAAACGGTATCTTGTCCAGTACTAAATTTTCTACTAGTGTGCGTTCGTGGCATAGTTCTAGTGCGAGCGTTGCCGATGCGTTCTTCGGCAAGCCTAACTAGCGCTTTATGAATTAAATGTTATTTTATCTATGTTTTTAAGGTCTGAAATTAAAAGATAAGGGGCAATTGCGTAAATGCAGTATCTTACTATAGAAGCAAATTTTATTCTAAACAATTTTTTTTTATTTCCCGTAAGGCAATTGCCCGTGTACGGATTTTTCATGTCATGGCTAAGTTTACTCCACTCCGGCATTTACCTTGTCTAAATTGGAAACCATGCAAACCAATTTAAGAGTGGCCGGTCTGGGTCTCGAACCCGGTCCTCCCAAATGCGAGGCAAAGGCTTTGCCACTAAGCCACCTTGCTCGTTTTTTTTTTTTTTGCGCGATATTTGGTGGTATGCTAGTAATGTCTCTCACTAGAATGGTAGCCGCGGTGGCCTTGCTACGCATTTCCTCTATATGTCTGCTGAATGACAGCCGGGGACAGTCATTGTTATTCCTAGATAGCAAAAGTGATTGACGAGTTCAATATTTACTCCCCCTATCTTAGTGCACCGATCATCTGCAGCGTACGATCCGCCTCTACTAAATCGTAGTACTTTTGTTTTGGCGCTGTTAATTGTCAGTTGATTTTGTTGGCACCAATCTGAGCTGTCCTTTAGATAAAACTGTAGGTGGTTTCGTGTCTTTGCAAGCACTACTAAGTCGTCGGCATCAAATGCATGTATCGCTTTTACGTTTCTAAGGGCGTCCAAGCCAAGCCAGCTATATACAGTATAAAGAGGAACGAGCTTGCGGAGTCACCCTGGACGACTCCAGTTTTCTGTGCTACTGGCCTGCTGACATAGTGGGGTATCTGCCAGCAAGTGCACGAATCTATTTCGAGCTGAGCTGTGCACCCCAAGCACTCGCTTTAGAAACGCGGATTTAACTCCATCAAGGGTAGTCAGGTTAGTTGGCGTTAGCTTCGTCCAGATGACCTCTATGCCGTACGAAACAATAGGTGCGATCTTCAAGTCGAAGAGCGCAATAGCGGTGCGCACGAACATCACTTGTAGTCTTTGATCAAGGAAAAGACAATCAAAGCCTTCCTAATTCGTTCGGAGGTATGTCTGGCATATGACCTGCCTGTCGAGGAGATTGTTAGCCCGAGGTACGTAAAGTGATTAACATACGTGAGGATCTGCCCACCTAGACTAAGTTCATCGGTCGCCGCACGACGTCCCCCGTTACAAGACTTCATGGCATGCGTTTTGCAGGTATTGATCTGGAGTCCCACAGTATTGACATACTGTACAAGTGATGCAAGCCCTTGTTGTAGGTGAAATCGGCCGGTACTGTATAAAACAAGATCGTCGGCGTATAGAAGTAGGTTGACGCTTCGATGACGATTCTTGACGTGAGCTGGAAGGTCGCTGATCAGAGTTGAGAACTAGAGGGGGCTTAAGTTATCTCCCTGGGCAAAACCGATGGTTTGCTCGAGTCGTGGATGCTCAGCTGCTTCGTCGTCTATCGTTATCGAGTTTTTCTGTAGGATGTCCGTCATAACTCTTGTATCGTGCAGGGCACCCCCAGTGAGGCGAGCTTCTCCAACACGAATTATCTTGAACCTGCGTTGAACGTAACCTTGAAGTCCACAAGTACTGCGTAAGGAAATTGCTCCTTCCGCGCTAGTGTTTCTCCGATGTCTTCAAAAAGAATACCGCAGGCTGTCAGGGTACTTTTAGAAGCGCGAAACCCATGCTGCTCTTCGGGAATAGCTCCCATGTACTCCACATATGTAGTTAGCCGCTGAGAAAGCAGTTTTGAGAAGAGCTTATACACACAACTGTTCTTTGCGTTATATTATATTATATATTGCGTTCAATATTATATGCACACTCAATATTAGTGAAATTATATATATGTATATATATAATGCAAAGCACTCGCTTTATGTACATTGTGAAGCATCTTTCAAGCAAACCGAAGTTCGCCCGAGTGAGGTGTGCTCATACTTTGTCAAGACCATACATCAGAACAATCTTGAGGTCGCCGGACGTCGCCTACCTCTCTATAAAGAGAGACTAGGGCTGTGCGCACGGTCTCGACGATGTGCGCACGGTCTCGACGATGTGCGCACGGTCTCGACGATGTGCGCACGGTCTCGACGATGTGCGCACGGTCTCGACGATGTGCGCAATGCAGGTTGCCTCAGTATAATGAAGCCGAGACCCCAGATACTGGAAAGGGTTGACGAATCCTAAGGACTAGCCGCCGCAATGTATAACTCCCTTTTCTGAATTTGGTCTTCATTGCGCTTATTTAAGACACCCTTAAGACCAGGAACACTTCTGATGCGCTTGATGGCACCCAGGCCGTGATGAGCAGCCACTGTGTCATCCGGGTACATCACAACTATGGCCTCCTGGAACTTCTGTCGAATGTAGCCGACAAAATCGAACAAAAAGGCCGAAGTAAAAGTAAAGGAGACGCAGTTTAGTATATTCCCTTACGGGGTTCCCACATTTTGCCTTTCACGCAACACTTCCTGCTTAACCAGCACTAGTAAGGGGTCTTTCTCAAATAAGCTTGAAATTAAGCTCAGAAGAGAGTCACTAACTCCCGCGTGTCGAAATGGCTTTACCCAAAAAGATCTCGAGCTGCTTTGTCAAAGGCTTTGACTTAGCCCATAAAGACTTTATACAGATGTGTCTTTTTTAGCGTTCTTTCAAACGCTATTTATGAAGCTCTACTGTTGGAAAACCATCACAAAGGTGGTTTACCAAAAGTGGCTCAGACGGCACCCAGTGCTCATGGTTCACCTGGTCTGGCCCCGCACTCTTTCTTCTCGGAAGAGAGCGCAGAACCTGGTTTAGTTTTTGACTTTGTTTCTAAGTGCAGATGCATCGTATCCTGCTCCAAAGTGAGTAGCCGCTCAATTATTGGAGAAAGGCGTACCGTCTTGCACTTTTATAAAAGACCGGTCAGGTGACGCATTACCTGTTTGTCACTGAGCAGGTGGTTTGCCCCCTACGAGATCGCACAACGTAGGCTGAGGGCTTCGGTTCTGCCCTTTCGAGCAGAACTGTTTTTTTCCTTCCGCCTGGCATATTCATGCTTGTAGTATATATATATATATATATATATATATATATTCACTGCAGCTATGGCGTTTCTCATCGAGGCTCCTTAGCGTCATCACCCCACCGCGTGAAAAATGCAAAGGTCGCCGTTGCGTCTGCCAGTCCGTCGAGTGATGCAACGCATTCCTGCAAGCAGAATCGGCATCGGCATTCGGTCCTCAACTAATAAAATTCACACAAGTGGAACGTACTAAGTTGTGCTACCCGTCCACAATTAATTCTATGCACTAACCGCAGCTACCGAAACTTAGTGACTGTTAGGTTCAGCCTGATTCAAATTGTTTCCATTGCTGACCCGCAACCTACAAGCAGGTACCCTAATCAATTGCAACGTGGTCTAGGAAACTAGTCGTTGTTGTCTTCTGGGTGTACGAATCCGGCAAGCGGACTACAAAAATTATCCTACGAAGTACGATCTTCGTCGTTGTCATCCACGGATTCGACCTCTGTTGATGATTGAATTTTCTTTGCTCAATGAGAATAGACAATAAACCATACCGCTAAAGACCAACGGCCATACTGCCTGTTCCCAATAACTTTTGGTGAAAAACCTAGATATCTGATGTCCGGCTCCCTGTGCATTGGAGATCAAACACGTAGGGATGGAAGATGGTCTCGAAACAAAACAGGTACATGATTCGGCTTTGTGCTGAATGCGACAGTCAGAGTTCTATGTATACTGCATAACACCTTTCGAGTTGCGCCAAGTTTGCTAGTGAGAGATGTCCCCACACCCTACCTAGACTACAGGTCACCACTGGTACAATTTGAAGCTTAAAAATCGCACTGCAACCAGATTTCAAACATCTCACAGTTCCGTGTATTTTTGGGAGGTTTTGGGAACGCATGATGCACATGTGCCACTAGCAGCCTGCGTGACTAGTGTGAGACTCGCAAACCCACTAAACCCGGATTCTTCCCCACCCCCCAGGCTCGGTATTACTTTAGCATTACTTCAAAGCCGTGGGAGAGGCGTCTCTGCCGTTCTCCTTCAGTCCGCTCTATCCCTGACTATCATCCCGCATGTCTACCTGCGGTTGGATAGGGGGATGCCATTTTGTAATCGTCCTGTGAGGGTGCGTCGAGACCATGAGGGTCTGGCTGCTCCCCACCCCCTCCCCCCTCCCTCGGCTCCTTGTCTCGACCACTCTCCCGCTCAAACCTCTCCCGCCTGGCTGTTTCCTTGGCTGTCTTGAGTGTCAAAACGGCGCCGAACAAGTTCGTCGCCTCCCTCTATGCCTCCGCCGAAGTCATCATATGGGCGACCGTCTTCTTGATGGGTCGGCCTCTCACAGCGGTTGGTGCTGCGGCCCGTGCTTTCCTGAGAGCATCACACGGCAGAACAGTATGTTCCACGTTGTCCGTCTCCCCAGAGTCGCACAGTACGCAGATATCTCTAATGGCCTTCTTGATCCTTGACATGTAGCTCTGGAACTGGCCGTGTCCGGTCAGAACCTGAGTCGTTCAAGAAAAAAGCTCTCCGTGTCGGCGGTTATACCATACCCTGATGACCTGTATCAGACTCTTGGCCGAGCTCCCTGTGGTCACACCGGGTTGTACCTGTGCCCATTTCTGATGCCAGGCCGATATGGTGGCACTCCTGGCCCTAGTAAGATCCAGACCTTCGTCTAGATACATTTTACTTCGTTCAGCCACTCGGAGGTCCCATGGCAGCATCTTGGCTAGGACCAGGAGAGCTTCGGTCGAGGCTGTTCGATACGCCCGGCTTACCCTGATTGCTAGTGTTCGTTGGGCCGACCTTAGTGCCCCCCTATTTTTCGCCGTCCGCATTGCCATGTCCCCCCACACTGTGTCTGCGTATAGCGCCGTTGATTCGGCCACCGAGGCCAGGAGCCTTCTTTTCACCTCAGCCACCCCACCGACTCTAGGCATGATCCGCGCCAGGTTTAGGGAGACCCTTTGGGCCTTTTCAGCCACGTACTTCACGTGTGCCGATCCGGTCAGTCTTGTGTTTAGCATTATCCCAATGTACTTTACCTTCTTTCTGCTTTCTATCGGGTGGCCCGCCATCACGAGAATAATGCCGGCCGTCCTCTTTCTACCTGTTAGGTACGTCGCCTCCCTCTTGTCGGGCGCCTGTTTCAAGTGATGGGACTCCATCCACTCAGACACCATTGACAAGGCCTCATTGGCGGCCCTCTCTAGGGCTTTTTCGTTCCTGGCCGTTACCACGAGTGCAAGGTCGTCGGCGTACGCCAACGTCTCCACCCCATACGGGAGACCTCGGATCTCGAGCACTCCATCGTGAGCAATGTTCTAGAGCACAGGTCCTTGAATCGAGCCCTGTGGGACTCCGGCAGTAACCTAGTACTCCTGTCCCCCTGCAACCAGACCTCTGTCAATCAGGTAGAATTCATTGTGTTGAAGGCATTTTTGCCAAAGGCCCCGTCTTCCCCCCGGGTTTGGGGATCAGAACCAGGCTTGCCCTTTTCCACAGCCTTGGAAATCTCCCCTCTCTCAGAAGCTTGTTGGCAAGGTCTTGGGAGACCTTAGGCCACCTTTTGACCAGTAGCCTCGCTACCTCTGGGGGAACTCCGTCTAAGCCGGGCGCTTTGCCTGTTGCCAACCAATTCCGGGCTTGTTCGACCTCCTCCAGCGTTACCTCCCGGATGTCTTCCGGGGTGACCGAGAACTGCTTGTTTCCCCTCCGCGGCTGTGCCGGAAATAAACCGGTTACAGTCTCCCGCAGCACATCCAGGAGGAGTTTCGGGGGAGGTCTCCGGTGTTCCGTGTATACGGGTGCAATTGCTGCCCGAGACCTGTCCGCGATGCGTTTTGGAAAAGTCATTCCCATCTAGTGGTCCCTGAGACCAAAAGATGGAAAGGAAGTGATAGACTCCAGTGGTTAACCACTACATATTTTATGACGGCCGCAGTTTTGGCAAAAACTGACTGCTTTCGCTATCCGTTGTTTTCCTGCATGATTTCTACGTTAAACCATAGCGGTGTAATCTCGCCGCATCACATATTACTTCAAGGCAGTCTTCAGCGAAGTAGCTGAAAGAGAGCGCTGTAAGAATATAACTAACTACCCACCCCAGCTTCTCGAAACGAATCAACCAGTGACGGGTAGCAGGCTTTATCCAATGTCTTTACACAGTCGATGAAGACGGCATCTTCTTTACGCTTTGACAAAACCCGCTCAACCTTAGAATGAAGTACACAGATCTATACCTCGGCCCTTCCTGGGTCCAGTTTCTGTGGTCAAAGGGCCGTTTCCACAGTTAGAGACACTGTCTCTATGACCACCTTAGGGAAGAGAGTGCATTTGGAGGCAATACCCCCATTTAGATCGCCTCATCATTACTGCTTTTTCCATTACCTGCATTTTACCCGGCATGCGCCAAGCTTGGGGTATGCGACTCCCTTTGAGTACATATGTAAGAACAGACAAGAAATATAACCAGTCAATGTTTTTGCCGACTGTGCCCAATGTTCTTAGTTGATCCCAGTAGTGCAGCAGCCACCGCACCGTTTCTTAAGGCTACTCATCAGGTAATGCTACAACGTAGGCGATTACTAAATAACTAGTAAATAACTTAAGAGTAAACTCAAAATCAAAGTCCCGTGATAGGAAATCTTGTGGGTCGCCCAGTCATAGATGGCGACACGGCCGTGACTCACGCGCAAAAACGTCTAGTACTGTGTGGTGCTTTCGAGTCAGTATGTTAAGAACCTTGAGTGTTTGAAGATCTATTGGATGTTGCAAATTATGGAACAGAAGTTCGATAGAGCTTCTTCCGCCATGGAAAACATACGTAATCTAATTACGCTCATTTGCGCAATATAGACATCTGCTACTCACAAATTATATAAGCCGATTGCTCTATTCGTCGGTGGCGCCACTATCTACAATAATTGAAATCACCGCATGTCAATGTGGGCAACTGCAGGTTAAGGCCTGCCAAACCTGCAGCAACGGCTCACAGAATCGGCTATCTCAATACCGTCGTACTAAGGCGGTAAACAAAACAATGCAAGGTTCAATTTACTTGAGGTGAGCGTTAACCAAGTCGCATCTCGACACGCACATTGCGGAAATACCAGTTCGTAAGTAGATTGATATATGATCGCTTTCCATTAGGAGGCCTTGCCAATAAATAGAACACTTACATCTCGCCAAAATGCAGTTCCTCCGAAGTTTTTGTTAGGGATGCAAAACCCAACAAACGTTCTGATCGTAGTTATATAGCCCAACATATATAGCCCGCGCAATTCCACACAGCAGTACTTTCATAGTAAATTCGGCCTGCAGTTCCCGTAGCGATTTACCGGAACCGCAACCAAACCCTATCAATGTGTAATTTATTCGCTAACTCTAGTTTGAAGCGGCATTTGCATAAAAGTCGCGCCATAAGTATTGCCATTGGCAGCAATACAGCTGCGGCTGTAGCTTTTTAAGGTATTTGCGCCCTCTGATCAGGCTGTGAGTTCTTTCGGTGGGAGAATATTCGACGTGCGAGAGGGCTACACGAATTGCGGTGACGGCGGTGAGCCGACCAACGCGCAGCAAAACGGCGCAGATCTCACCGTCATTGGGGGCACCCACGACTGATGGACATCGAGGGCACCGAAAGGGTGTTGCTATCCTGTCTATTGGGGCTCGATGATGCACATGACAAATTGATAGTGCCCACCACGCAAGATGCGCACTGGATCTATTTACATGAGCTCTTTACAGCGATACGCAGCTGCATACGAAGTGCTGTGCATTGCTGGGCGTCGCCATCTTGAACTGCTAGCAATATGTAGGAACAACGCCTTGCATTTAGTAGGTACGATGAAATATGTGCAATGCTATGAAGGCCATCAGAAGGAGTTTGCGCTGGAACCTGTCAAATGTGAGCAGTGAGTGAGTTTATACGAAGTAATTAAGTATTAGTAGTAAATGTTATATTACAGTTGTTAAATGTATTTTGACAAATCAAAATTTTCGCTGAAAGTTTCGGTCTCAGAACAGCGAATTAGATCCGGTTTTTCCGAAATGTGGCTTAATAATTACAGTAATGGTAAACAGATCGCCTAGGTGTGAAATGGTGAACTTAAATTTGTCTGCTTTATAATTGCGCCTGCGTATGATGCTCTCTATTTGTACAAACGGTACATATAGTATAAAACTAGGATGTTTTAATATACAAAGCGCTCATTGCATATGATGTCGCGACGATGCAACTCCTGCAATCAAATGTGAAACCTCGAGTAACCTTTTACCTGTAACCTTTTAAAATAGCCGAAACTAGCCGACTATGTGGTGTTTGTATATATATTTTTTTGTATACACGATTATAGGAGACAATTGTCGCTTTTCATTCTTAATAAAATTAAATGATATATATATATATATATATATATATACTAAGCTGCGTATTCAGACCAAAGTGGGTCATCCGCTGAAGCCATGGTGTAACGTTAGATGCGTAAGGAATAAAGACAAAGCCACGACAGATTGAAGCAGTGCTTACAAATCAGACTAGGCCCGAATCCCGCTTTAGGCACATTTCGATCAGCATAGTTCAGCTATAAGTAGAAGCGTGCACTTGTCATGCATGGTTCATAAAAAGTGGTTCTGGAATCCATCACGGCCTTACAAGGCCACCACAGTTTGTCCGACAACTGCTCCTCATTGAGCACAATAGGCACACATCAGCCGGGAGCCAAAGAAAGTCCTGATGACCTGGAAAAACGAAACACGAAACATCTGTTGAGTTACTCCCCTGTTAGTCTTCCCAAAACCAAGGCGACAATATGGAGATTCCCGGGCGGGCGCAAGTCAGGACAAAAACATATAGCGTACCCAGCTGCTAAATAGCTGGCGGACTTTCATGGCCGCGAGGATCGGCCTAACCCACAGACGAGATGTTTATGTGATTTGCATAACGTGGTTGACAAGGCATGCTGAAGGAACGCGATTATAACGCGACCCCTTCTGAGGAAAAAGAAAGGAGGTCACACAAACCCGCGAAACATGAATTTGCCGGTGATAAGAAACCAGGTGGCGAAGGCATGTATGTCTTCGTGGAAGCAGAAGAAACGCGTAATATGGGCCACAGTTTTATGTACGATAGCGTGTTCTATACCTAGTTACGCCTAGATTGAACGACAATGGATAGTAAAGCATACGGAGGCAGACAAATGCAGGCATCTTAAGATAGTAGTAGATGAGTGCTCCTATGTCGGGCAAAAACACCAGTGTCACAAAGTGTAGTAGTTTCACTCTCACTCCGAAACAAGACTTCTCAGAGACCATGTTCCATTTGAAAAATTATATGCTTTAACGAGCTCTACAATTCCATGAATCGCTTTAAAATATTTCTGTCACACCCTGTACGTGCATACCTATGGACCCACATGAAGCCCAGGCCACAGGTGGCCGACCTTGCCAGTAGGAGCACAAAGGCAGTTTCTACAAAGTCCTGTCGTCGTCGCCGGAGACGAATAGAGGACATCCGTAAATTATGGCAAGTCGCTAATTAAATGTTCAACGTAGAATGCAATTCCACAATAGCAAACTTTTCTTCTAAACACGCAGGTATAATTGGTTTGTCAGTAGGGTGACGTCGATAGGATAGCATGAGGTTTAGCGAAGATATGTCAGGACAAAAAAGCTCGATACAACCATTTTTGGTGATTTGCTCTCCCTCCAAAAAAAAGACATTTCCGTCCCTCGTTGCATTGGAAAAATATTTTTTTGGCCGAGTTGTACTAGACCTTAAAGTTTAGTGGGCGACTTCTGGAAGCCCTGTATATACAAACATATATATTTTTTAATTACGAACGTATACAAACGTATATATTCTACCTAGGTCAGTGATTGTTCTCTTCGAAATAGTTCTGAACAGACCCTGATCGGCGACTGACGCATAAATTATCCGCGTCAGGTTTCGAACGATTCTTCGGTGTCAGTTGAGCAAATCTTGTTCAGGTGCACCTTTGGTAAACTAACGCGCTCTGAACAGTGACTTAAGCAACGATAAAACCATTACTGAATGTTCTTTATATGGATCTTAGACAAGCTACGTGGAAAGCAGCTGTAGATGTATTTTCAATTTATGTATAAACGAACTTGTCTATACAAGTGTATGCGTGCGGTGCATCCTCACGTTGACTGGCAGGTGTATCTGAAAGGATTCATCAACTGAAGCAGTGTTGTTGCTATAACTCTAGTATCTTGATGTTGATTTGTTTTTACCGTTGTCATCACGATCATGATCGTCGGTAACATTATATCGGGCCAGCCAATGGCTCTAATTGGTGCCACCGTTGTCAAGCAAAGGGCGTAGCGGCACTATCTATCTAGCGAGCGTAGTACAGGTAATCCTCAGTTCAAGAGCAACGCCGGGGAGTTTGAGCATGAACAAATTATTTTGCGAAAATCTTCTTTAATTAATAAATATATACAGGGTCATTCATCTTGTTATGTACTTATTTCGAGGTTTGGTAGAACTCGGCAAGAAAATAATTTGTTCATATGGAGGGTGAACGCGGAAACGTCTTGTTTAGGAGTGAGGATGTTATTTATAAAAGTAGTTATTCAGCTTGTTTTCTCCTACATAGTTGTGCGAAGTTGTGTGCATGAAGAAACCGATTACACCGGCGTGTTCGGAGGAAAATTCTGCACAACGGAAGACACTTCACTAGCTTGCGTAGCAAATAGCGAAAACCCAGATTAAGGAAAGCCATGAAAAGTCGTTTTGTTATGTCTTACATTCACGCTTTTTCGTGAAAAATCGTAACATTTTTCCATTACGAGCAAAACTGTATGTCCAAAAGACCACTCTCACGCAATAGCAAATTTAATGCCCATCATTTGCGTTTTCGACAGTCATAGTTGTTATGTTTTAGGTGCAAGTTTTCACATTCAGAACCGTAAAAATTTGCCAGGACGTTTCCGCCCCCTCCTTCCACTAGGAAAAATTATTCTCTTGCTGAGTTCTACCAAACCTCAAAATATGTACCTAACTTTCTCATACGCCCTATGGAAAGATGTATGCCTTCGCTTTCGATATGGCTATCGAAAAAGTTTAGTGACTTGACAACTACGTAACGTAACGTAAATTTGTCATTGTGTAAGAGTGGTCTTTTGGACATACGGTTTTGGTCGTAATGGACAAATTTTACGATTTTTGACGAAAAAGCGTTAACGTAAGACATAACAACATATCGACTTTTTATGACTTTTCTCAACCTGTTTATTCGCTTTTTGCTACGCAAGCTAGAGAACTGCACAGCTTCCGTTGTGCAGAATTTTCCTCCGAACACGCCGGTGTAATCGGTTCCTTCATGTGTTGACTGGTTTTCCCGCAAGCGTAGATTTCGCACAACTATGTAGGATAAAATAGGCAAAATAACGACTTTTATAAATTTCCTCCTTACTCCTAAACAAGACGTTTCCGCCGTCTCCCTCCATAGGGAAAAATTATTTTCTTGCCGAGTTCTACCAAACCTCGAAATACTCGTAAGTACATAACAAGATGAATGACCCTGTATATATATATATATATATATATATATATATATATTTATATATGTAAGAAAAATGATACTGTGCTGTCGAGCCTGACTTAAGAGATGAAGGACGACGGACGCACTATTGCACAAGCCCGGGTGGCGATCTGGTTGCTAAAAAACATCGGGCGATAGAAGAACGGCGAGTTTACCGAAAGAAAATTGAACGAGCCAATGAGTTTATAGAGAATGCAGAAGAGCTGCGCGTAGCAGGGGCAATGCCATATTGCATAACCAATTAAGGGCACCGAGCGGCACCTCCATACTTGTCCAAAGGGAGGACGGCAGGCATCCTGAAGCGATTGTGTAGCAATATTGGAGCCCACAGAATACAACGTGCACATCACTGGAGCACTGTGAAAGTTTATAGTCTCAGAAATCTCCTCGAAGAAACCAAGCACGAAGGTGTCGATAAAGCAATACGACAGACCGCAGACCTGGTGGTTATAGAATAACCGCATAACAGAATCAACGGTCGGTAATCGGCTATGACCCGAATTAATTCACCTGACTTCACAAAATTGATGAGGATTTGACGAATCCAGGTAAACTGGCCGTCCTATCCCAGAATGGGTCAGTAGTCTCCAACGTGCTAAAACAGTTAGAGGGTTCGGCATCAGGCTCCATCTTGTACGTTCGAAGCGGTCAAAGTTGAACGCTGTCACAAGCGCATCGCAAATGATTGCGAGGGGTCCCTCTCATGCCCTAATAGCGGGGTACCCGAGCAATCTCTCCCTCAGTGATAATAAAGAAAATCGATCTATCTGCTCTTCTCGATCCGCCGCCTATTCTTGAGCCCACTAAAGGGTGCGGGGAGCAGAACCCTTCTGAGCATACGTCTGCTGCGGATGCAGAAGGCTACAGCTCGGTTCTCTCACGAAAGAACCGCAAGATAGGTCAGCGATTTCTGATTATCGACCAAGGGTCAGCCATCTCTCAGAACTCGAATGACGCAATTTGAAATTATTCAACTAAACTGTAACCGAAGTCACGGAACTCATTTAATGCTCGACGAAATAGTGTCTAGGAGGAGCGTTGCGCTCTCTTTGGTTACGTCTAACAGGCGAACAAAAAAACAGACGCCCTGGGTCGCGGATGCCCATACGAACACCTGCACTGTGCATTACCTAATATGTTTTCGAGCTACGAGTTGTGAACGAGGATCAATCTTCATTGTCAGCGAGGGATTGCCCGCTAATCTTAGTAGTCTACACTGGAGACTCTAACCTAGCCTTGACAACATGAGGGGCAACCAGCACTAACAGAAGAGGCAGAGTTGTTCCTATAAAAAGTGTTTACCGTAACGGCGGGCGGCAGCGGGTTAGTCTTTGCAGAAAATACGAGTGGGCCAGACACGCTTTCGAACAGCTTCGTAATACCATTTGAGGTCAAAAAGGACCGCCGAGTCTCGTCCTGCCAGACTCATCTCGATTACACAGCCAAGATCGGCGTCTGCAACTTCAGCGTAGAACTCGCTATTGCCGGAACGTGATTAAAATACGTAATTGTTTTATAAGTACGGCATATATATATATACCATATATCTTGAGATTACTGTAGAGCTTCTCCGTAGAGGCACTGGAGCATATATAAATACCGTCCCAAGTGATAGCTACTATTCGTTATAGATACTAATAGTATATGCAATATTCGTGTGTAAGACATGGTACGCCGGTCGGGCGTTTCAAAGCGATTCGTGATGGAAGCGTTTACGTTTGCACACATATATTTATAAAATACAAGTGAATTGATCTGCGCACAGCACAGGTAACATACACAAGCCCCACTCAGGTAATGTGATATCGATAAGGTAAGAGCCGATTGGCAGTGTCAGAAGAAGACCCGACGTAAGGTTAATAAACTCGAGCATACCCCGTGCACATATACCCTATCGGTGAAGAGAAGACGCCAAGGCAAAGTGAAAAATAGATTATATAGGCGGTGAGGTAACCAAGCTTTTGATACGGCAGGCGGCACTTGCTTTCCGGCACTCGATCCGACTTATGCGGAATATAGTAAAGGCAGCCGACGAGTGAGATATGGGGAAGTGCAGCTGGCTGTTACTTATCGAGAGCGCAAGACTCGACTGGGTTTGCGCTCGAATATTCCCGTCCTTTAAATACAATATGCGAGTATCACACGCACTTGCCCTTCCGTCGGTAAAGTTGCCGTTCCGAAACGTTTACATTTTTTTCGCGCTCAGTTTTGAAATGTCGCAGGTGGCGACGGTCAAACTGCAGCACATGGTGGCGTTCCAATTAATGCTAGTGGCAAGGAGCGAATTGTCGCTCACTAAATTACGTGTTTATGAAATTGGAAATTGTCACCCAGAGAGTTGTTGTTATTGCGGCTAAATTAATTGGAGCTCGGTGCTGACCAGAGGTGCCCAGGGAAACGCCCAGGGTTACGTTTGATGTAGAGATGTAGACTCTCGGTATCAGCTTTTTATCACGGAGCACTCACAAAACACGTCCGTACGTTACTACGGTCAGGCCGAGACAGTGGGGCACATATTGGAGATGAGATTTCACCGGGTGTCGATTCCAGCTCTTAATTTTGCCAGCGAATGGAACTCAGTATCAATTGAACATTTGCGACTTGCAGTCAAAATCATGTTATTTTTTAACTTAGCAGCTATACATCTTTCCAAGTTTCCAATTCGGGACGGGCCCCGATCACGTAATTGACGGGCCATAAGTCTCTACCAATCCGAACCCGATGAACGAATCGATCTTCGGAAAGAGCTCTCCTGGACAAATGAATGTTTTGCTCGCTTTTCTTGCTGGCTGAGACTTAAGCTTTTTAAGGCGGGCATGTTGCGTAGCATTCGTTTCAGACAGCGTGTCAACCGATTTCATTAGGTTTTTATTCTCCTTAGACAGCCTCATTCAGTATTTCTTTCATACTCCGTACCTGGGTTAATAACTCCTCAGCAGCGCTGCGTTTGCATTTCCTGAGCGCGCGCTGGTATCAGCTAATGCATCACCTGTTTCCTAATCCGACTCTGAGACGGGAACTGGTGGCGCACATTTTTCACTTTTCATTGTGCTCAATTTAGTGCGATCATTAACCTCATTCGCCGAGAGTTTAGTGCAAGAAAGATAGATCCACTATTGTTATGCTTGGCATGTGATGAAGTACACAATACAAATCGTTGATTCCGTAAAAAGCTATACAGTTACGTGACTGTTTCTAACTCTGTAGCTACAACCTTAATACTATTCTTTTATACAGGGTTGTTGAGCGGGCGATAGGGATTCCTTGCTGCTTAACTGATTTCGAAAGCTGCTTTACAAGCCCTATATAACCATCGTCCCAACATGTGCTCTCCCTTACTCTCTCTCTCTGCATATATATATATATATTCTTTGTAATTGCGGCAGTTGATAATCTGAAAAAGATAGCTAGGGTAAGGTTGGTGAGATAAAACATGCAACGCAAAATTCAATACGACGCCTCTATGATTTCACATTTTGGAACGCTTTTTAATAACGGATTGCTTTAAACAATCTTTTTTTGTGCAGAAGCTCCCAGTACAGTACGGCATACCAGACATACATCAAAGTTTTTAAAATCCTTAGGGTCGGCTTGGTACCTTACTTTAACAATGACTTCGTGCGAGTTATGTGGTTGTAGACTATTTACTTCTTATCCCTCTTATTACACACTGACTGACAGAACTTTGCGATATATATATATATATATATATATATATATATATATATATACAAGACTTGCGTTTTCAGTAAAATTTGTAATAAAGATATTACATTTTGTAACGTTGCTCGAGTAACAGGCTTAATTGCTATCTCTTCTTTTCTTTGTTCGCTTAACATGAGATTATGTTTATTAAAACTTGGTTCATTACCATATACGAGCAGATCCTTATATTTATCGGGAAATTCTGCTGCTGCTGTTGTTGCTATCGCGGCTCTAAAACTAATGAGCTTCGGTAGTAATGGGATCCGTTGCGTATAAATAAATATATATATATATATATATATATATGTGTGTGAGCCGATCGTTGATAAATGAAACTATGGTAGACCACCATACAACCAACGTAGATGTAGAGGACGAGTCAATGCCACACCTCAACCTTGAGCCTCACCGCGACGTGGCATGACACCACACACATGTGAAGCATGCACTTACTTCCATATTCCACAGACTCATCACGGTGCACACACAACTACTTGTACATGCGCATCTCTAATCTGCTAATATCTACGTACCACATGCACATATCCACATATCTAATACAGCATATGTGTTCTGTATGTGTATACATATGGCGTTTGTCAACGTTTTGCCTAGCCAGCGGAAAAAGCGAAACTCCAGCCAGAGAGAGGGTGGCCGGATGTATTGTTCTGGACGTAGTAAGACAGAGAAATAAAGAGGGGGGGGGGGGAGATACAGTGGGGGGCGTAATGGGTGCGGGCAGGGGTGGGGGTAAGACGGGTGCGCTAGTGGTAAGCCAGCCGGACGTTGACCGCCAGCAGTAGAAGGAACCATGGCTTGCGAATGATCCCCCGCGGGCCACGGAGCCGGCCACGGAATCCCTCCTCATCATCGCCGCTGCCGCCGCAGCCGCCTCTGTAAGGAAGTTATGGTCGAAGCCATCTGCTGACGCACCTTCATTATATTATCAGCAGCAGCAGCCGCCGCCGCCGCCGCCGCCGCCGCCGCCGCCGCCGCCACTGAACAATGAACGGAATGGTGGCCGTCTCTCCGCCGCGCAGCGCCGCGCCGGTCGTGCAAAGACCATTCAAACGTCCAAGTGTGCGGACGAGTATTTGGCGCCAAGATTCATAACGCTCTCTCACAGCAAGCCAGCAAGCCAGCCTTCACGAACGTCATAAGAAGGCCGTCGCCGCCGCCACCACCAAAGGCGCCACCGAAAACCTGGCTTTGCTTCGAAGCCACCATCCGTCGTCCCCCCGAAGCCACCATCAAATGCCCCCGTCATTTGAGCCATAGAACTACGGCTGTGCACAACGTCACCAAAGCCAAGAAACAAGATTGCAACAATATAGTAACAACAGCAGTAGTAATAGTAGTAGTAGTAGTCGAAGTAACAGTCGTAGCAAATATTTTTTTTAATATTTAGTAGCAAATAGTAAATCATCAGCAGCCTAGCTTGCCCTACGACAGCGTCAGCAACCCGCCATTGCAAGAAAGGCATTTGTCATGCATATCTACTATGTGTATCGTATACACAAATGTTATAATGTATGAAGCTTTACTTAACTTACGAACTAAACAACACTTTGCTTCGACCCTAATACGTCCAATTAAAGAATGTCCCCCGTATCACCTTGTTGTCTAACTGTATAAATGCTCAACTACTCAACGAACGGTCGGTGATGACGCCGCCGCTGCAAAATTGTCGAGAACAGAACGAGTCCAATTGGCAGGACGCGTTCCACGGACCGCTTCATTGAGGGACGCACAGCTTCTTCACCACCAACGAATACATATTCCTGCTGTGAAAAGTGTCGCAGTAAGCCGGACAACTGTGAAGTATGTGCACAAGCAATGGCACTGGTATACGCTTCTATATAAGGGGTTTTGTTGGTGTTAAGTTAAACCCCGTAGGATGTTGTGTGGTGTGTTGTAGTAAGCTAGAAGCAGTGCACTAGCCGACAAATACCGCAACTTTGCGCCTGAATCGCGTCTCGCTTTACTCTCTCCTATTGTTTGCTTGAGACTCTACTGACTAGGAAACATCACATTACATTCGCTTTCTCGTCGTCGAGCTACCGTTTTGAACACTAAGAGCCACGCTTAGTCACGACATTAAGTAAATGTGTGTTGGGTTCATTAGCATTACATATATACATATATATGAAAACAATATATATATATATATATATATATATATTGTTTTCATTAGCATTACATATATACATATATATGAAAATTATATATATATATATTTATATACATATATGACAGAGAATAGTTTACAGGGACTCATATAGCACGAAGTGGTGTGATGATACCGTAAAAGCGTTGGACCAGTTTATGGCTGTCCGACAAGCGGCATGTATTAAGAATATACAGACTAGCTCTGCAGGGCGTGCCCCACAACAACCTGACGCAGTGCTTACAGCGCGAAATTGCTCCGGCCATCTGCTAACACTGAGAATGTACACTGTAAAGCTGAGCCAACCTATACGTCCTATCGAGCAGAAGCATAATGAAAAAAACGACATGTTTACTCGATTACTACTAGATTAGCTACTAGTTTACTCGTCGATTTTAGGCAGCATTATCCACGTTCACAGTCCGGCCTGTATATTAGATTAAATGCTGCTAACGCGCCATATCGTCATCGTGGGATGCACCATTGACTAATGCTTCGTTGTGAGCTCACCAAAATGTACAAAGCATCAAAAAATATTGATGTTTGTTTATTCACCATTATTGGTAGATGCTCACAATATTTACGGGCTATTCCGCTCAAGTACGTCAATTACAGCAGCTGTTAATGAGCTGGTGTTCAGTTCTATGCATTTCATAACGTGATATCGGTCGATTTCAATTTCACCACAATATTTACAAACACATTCGTCGATTTGGAAACATTTTCCCTTTAGGCAGAGGTATTGGTGGTATCCGTGCCAAGTTATTTTGCAAATTATTGCTCTGTTCTGTTGCAGATCTTTTTTCCATCTGTTGCTAAGAAAAGCGGGTCCATCTGTAAAATTGTTGATTACAAAGTTCCAGTTTTGCCGTTCTCTGTGTTCCTTGTATGCTTCAAGCGCTTCGGGATTAAATTGGTAATTACGGTGCTCTAGGTCTTCTATTAATGTGGACTCATTGCACATTTGCAGCACCAGCGTAGACGAGGCAGTTTTTGATAAGCCAAGCGCTCTTTTAAGAAACATAGTTTTAATCTTGTCGATATTCTTGAGGTTGTCTAATGTTAACTTGGAGGATATAGGTCTGAGGCAATATGATACTGTGGAAAAGATCTTGAGCTTAAATATAGTGAGTGCAGTCTTAAGGTCAACTTGCCGGAGATCCTTCAACATCATGGTTAAGGACACCGACTTTACTCTAATTTCTTCAATATGTCTAGTAAAACACAGTTTGGGCGTCAGTGTTACTCCCAAATATCTGAAGTTGTTGACCAACTCAAGTGCATGCCCACTTATCTTTATATTATAGTCATCTTGAGCATATGCTCCTCCTCTGCTAAAACGCATCACTTTTGTTTTCGACACGTTGATGTTCAGCTTATTTTCGCAACACCATCGTGCAGTCTCATTCAAGTAAAATTGGAGGTGCTGTCTCGATTTTCCCATAATAACTAAGTCGTCTGCATAAAACACGTGGTGAGCTTTTACTTCTCGGAGGCACTTTCCAAGGCCAGCTGCGTACAGTATGAATAAAAATGGGCTAGCTGTATCACCCTGTGGCACGCCAATTGTTTGAGAGACCTCCTTGGCAATTGCGTGAGCAAAAAATACGGACTCATATTAAAGGTAACCTGCTATCTGCGCATCATGCTCTTGCATTCGCCCTCGTCTACAATTCTAAAAATTTGACGTGAGTCGGCCTGGAATGGAACGTGGGGGTGTCCTAACGGCTACGATATCCTGACGTATAAATTAAGTTCTTCTAAATTGACTGTAGAGATGCCCATTTCGACAATTGCACATTTCCTCAAAATAATACACGTACTTGATTGATGATCCGTGTTTGTGCCGTGTAGTAAAGGGAAGTTTTCTAACATTTGAGAAGAAGCACTGCTTTTCGGGTGTAACAGTCCGTGTAGCTAGGGTGTAACCATTGGTCGCGCCTAGGCTGGTTTCGTAATACCGAAACAACCGCCATTCAATGTTAGTTGGAACTCTTTATCCCACAAAATAAGCGAATTCTATCTAAAGTATCGCTTACTGCTCTTGAGATTTAGTTTTCATTAGTTATTAAAATTAATTTCATTAGTTATTAAATTACAACAAACTCTTATGTTAATGTTAGAATAAAATGGATGGCTATTAGGTCACGTAATTCTACACGTAGGTTGGCATGTGGCGCAAGCTGTGATAATGAACAAATATGATAAAATAGGTCGACAATTAGATCTACTGCTGTGTATATTGTTGTACGCGAAACAATTGAATGAACATGAAAATGTTTTTCGAAGGAATTCTTTTAGAAGCATCACCAGATATTTATAATTACTGCATGTTGAGGAGGTGTGCGTAGGAGTAAATCTGGTCCTATCCGATGCAGCCCGAAAATAAACCTAACGAAGGTCGGGTGTACTACTACTAGAGCCCCCAGGACGACGAACAATAGTTCACATTTTATCTTGTTAGCCCCTCTGACGTTCATCAGTCCAGTGCTGCTCAACCGGCAAGAAGTTTTCATTGTTCCCATATTAATGCTAGTCTACACGGTAATACAAATATACAGATTAATGAGCGTGTAACGCCGTTAGGAGAACTCATTAGACGAGATAACTCCTTACTTTCCAAACATACGCTTCGCTACCCGAAGCACATCGCCTACAAATTTCACTGAGTCACGTTAATTAGTATAGTATGTACAATGATTACAAAGTAGGCCAATTATACTGTAATTGTCCTCAGAACATTCACTAAGGTACGAGATACTTGGTGAATACTACGATGGTAATTTACCCGAATGTGATGCAGGCTACCGGCAATACTGCAAGTTCGAGTTTTAAGGGCGTAGCAGAGGCGACAATTGATACATTTATGATTTTATGCTACGCACATTTCCTGACTTTAAATGTATATTCTCAACTTAGAATTTTAAGTACCTGAACGAACTAGCCTTTACAGCTTTGTGTGCCTACATCTCCACTCTCTGAACTTAATCGTCAACCAATCGTGTATAGCGTATACACAGACAATTTGTGCGAGTTGTTCTGTGATCATAGCCTTAAACTTATTGCTGCTGTCTGTTGACACGATGCATAAAATTTGGTCAATATCGAAAGACATACAAGCTACATAGTATGTAGTAGCGAGGTATTTACTTCGAACCGTACTTGTGAAAACTATGATTGCTTATTGCTGTATTGAAGAAGAACGGTTGGAGTAAGGTGAACGTTAGCAGAATTTTTGATGCGGTACTGAATACATCGTCTAAAATGGAACGGTAGACGAAACGGCACGGGACATCATTTAGGAAGGAATGTCATACATATTAATATATATATATATATATATATATATATATATATATATATATACATATATATAAAACGGCACGGGACATAATTTCGTAAAAAATGTCATATATACATATATTTATATATATATATATATATATATATATATATATTTATATATATATATATATATATATATATATATATATATATATATATATATATATATGTATATATATATAACAAAACGGAGTCTAGGACAGGCGATGAGCATTCTGAAGTTGTAAGTTGAGTAAACATTGTGCGCTTCATGTAGTGAAATCTTATTCAAAATATGTACGTATGTGCATCTATGCGTGCGTATAGATTGGTCGATATATGCATGTACGCGCATCGAAACGTATACGCATATACATAAATTCAAAATACAAACCATGCTTAGATTGCTTCACGTTAGTTGCGTCTCCTGTTCGCCGCCTTGATGGTCGGATTTGCAGTTGGATTTGAAGTTGTTGACACACGGGTCCAGGGTGGCAAAACAGCAGCACCACCGGGCACGACGAGGAATGCAAACGGCAATATATATGCAGACGAGATTCAACCGTTGTTGTTGTTGTCGTCGTCGTCGTTGTTGTTGTTGTTGTTGTTGTTGTTGTTGTTGTTGTCGTCGTTATTGTTGTTGTTGTTGTTGCTGTCGTTGTTGTCGTCGTCGTCGTTGTTGTTGTTGTCGTCGTCGTCGTTGTTGTTGTTGTTGTTGTTGTTGTTGTTGTTGTTGTTGTTGTTGTTGTTGTTGTCGTTGTTGTCGTTGTTGTCGTTGTTGTCGTTGTTGTTGTTGTCGTTGTTGTTGTTGATGCTGTTGTTGTTGTTGTTGTTGTTGTTGCTGTTGTTGTTGTCGTTGTTGTTGTCGTTGTTGTTGCTGTTGTTTCTGTTGTTGTTGTCGTTGTTGTTGCTGTTGTTGTTGTCGTTGTTGTTGTTATTGTGTTGCTGTTGTTGTTGTTCTCGTTGTTGTTGTCTTCGATCTTTGCCAAAGGTTCGTTTTCCCCGGCCACGAGAAGGGCTTCCTCCTTCGAGCGGAATCGCCATGGCTAGTCTACAGATGGCAGAATAGATAGATGCTGTCATTTCTGCCATATCTGCTGCTGCTGTTGCAGCTACAACAACAACAACTAAAACCACTTCTGTCGTTGGATTTGTTGACGTAGAGTCGCTGTTGCTGCAGCTGCTTAAGCCGCACTCACATTCTCAATTTTTCCCTCAGGCTTCGCTCAGCAGGATATTGCTGCCGCGCGACACATCTTGCCTCATAGGCGAGAACTACTTGTGAGAATACGTTCCCTCTTAAATTTCTTTCAAATCGTTTTTGAGTAGACACATATTTCCTCATAGAAGGCCCGTCCCTTCTTGCTTGTTTTGGATTACAATAGGTATGTGAACTCGCCGAAACGATACCCACGCGATATCATTTCATCACGACAAAAACGTAGTAGCAAACAAACAAAACACGACTCGACATACATAGTCAACGATAACCAAAAAGTTTCTCGCACAAAATCCCTATGCGGCACGCTAACTCTCGTCCAGCAAAACAGAGTATTTGAGGAAGATGGCATCGCACAGAAATCAGTATTTTGCCGTATAATGCAGTAAGGTCGTCCGTAAACCTAAACCTAACGTAATGGAAAAATGCAGCGGTAACTCTGGTTGCTGTCGTTATAATGGACTGTCTGCGTATAGCTTGTTAATGACTAGATGCATCTAAAGATTGGCAAGTTGGAGAGTAACTAGAACGGCTTATTAACCTTAACACGTAGACCGAAATGCTTTAGATGTTGGCATTTTGTTTACTCTGCCCGACCCCTAACTTCGCTTTGGCACTACGAAATAACCTACGTTGAGATCGCTTTTTCGGGTAACGCTTGCAGGCTATAGAGCGGCTTATCGGAAAATTAGAGTTGAATGACTCAGGGACTATGTCAGAGTAAAAGAGAAAACGAAAGATCAAACAGAATGGCCAGTCGGCCAGCACTCAATGCGCATTGCGTTTACATATCGTTCAAACTGATGGAAACAAACATATATGTTATGACATCAAACTGGCCTATAATTTCTCTTATCTACCTCATTTGAAATTGTCGTTCTTTCTACTCTCTACTAGTGCCTATCCTCAACAACAGAAATTCACATACGTATTTGTATAAATATCGTATGTAAATATTCGTTCCCAAACATATGCTTAGGGAGAATAAGATAGAGCTACAATAAGATGGATTGCGTATGCATGTAAAAGACAAACATTTTACCTGCATATCTTAACGAATTAAGGTCATATGTACGTTTGCTTCGCGGCCATTTCCTCTGGGTTCCAACCTTGAGTCAAACGTACTTGAGTAATTAATTGTTTACAAAAGAGAGGATGTGTCTGTTATTATTTCCATCAAGTATGTGTCATCTGCTATTTGAGCGATATATTGTACTTCTAGATCACGTATTTTTTTTTTAGAAATATGTGCATATATATATATATATATATATATATATATATATATATTGATTTTTTATTTATTGTTCGCTTGGCATGTATACCTAAATACACATGTCATCCTTTTATCTCAGGGGCTATATAGGCTATATAGATATATGTTTGGTTGCCTGCTAACCATTTAAAACGTGTTTGGTTTTATTATATTTTCTTCTACAAATAAATTTAAAAGTAAAACAGATATCTTTACTACTGTACTATGTATTTTCAAGCAGATTACCATGTGTCTAATTAGTTTGCTATACGTCTATTTTTCGCAGTTTGCGTCATATATGGTACATTCTCAGCAAAATACAACCAATATATACAAGAAAATAATTATGTATATGCATCGATTACAGGGTAATCAAGCAGAAAAATTCTATCCGGAGTGCCCTTATGGAGAAAATCAATTAGTTGCCAAGCAGAACACATACTTAATTTAAAAATGCGATAAATATTCGATTGTAGATTGTAGAAAGCCATCGTCAAAGCGATCTACCGGAATGCAAATGCACAATGCCTTATTTCGAGAAAATAATTCGCGTATCGTCCCGCTTACTCCACGCTCTTGCAGCTTAATCGAGACCTAAAATGACTGGTGTCTCCTGGTAAATGATGGAAGACAATTCGACTGAGTGGTCATCGACCCACTAATGTACATACTGTACACTGACTCTGTAAAACAAATATTACCTTAACATGCACTGGTAAAAAGACATGCAGACGATATAAAGATGTATGCACCTGTAGATAATGTAAATAATATCGTTTCTTCCAAAGAAAAAAATGTATATATATATATAGACGAGGTAGTCGAGCTTGATAGCGTGGTACAGTCGCGTGCGCCTTGCGACCGGAAGAGACACACGAGTTTTACAAAACAATGCAAACGCGATTCCGCGGACGTTAAAGGTTGGCTAAGAGTCAGCCCGTAAACGTTTTTAGGCCCGATTTAGAGAACCTATGAATACGCACTTCCATACGACTTCATGGGTCAGAAGCTTTCTTAGATAACCGAGGACAACACCTTCAGCTTGTACCTGTCTTTGTACTATCGAGGATAAACAATTCCTCTTTTTTATGATGTTTACGTTCTTTGCCTGTTTGAGCCAGCACATTTAGCTACCTTATACCACTGATATACTCTTTGGGCAAATTGGATGTTCGAAGCCAAGGTGTGCGTTTTCCATACTTTGGCGACCTACAAGCCGTTGGGAGGAATTCAGAGAAATAAAATACCTTGTGATAAATGTATGTTTCTATCTATTAATGTACATAAACGACAGCTTGGCATGGTGCCGGCTGGGAAGCACCTTGTGGCCTCTGCGTGGCTCTGAGCATATAACAAAACAAAACAGCAACGTCTCAAGTCAGGAAATCTTCAAGCCCTCGGATCATCGATGCAAGCTACGATGCCCGTATCTAATACAATATATATACAATATATATCGTTGGGTTTTTTAGCATGTCTAACTCTGAAATTTACATTGTGCAATGACATTTTTACGTCAAGCTACCCTACTGTCTCGCCCGTTTTACATGCTTACGATAAATTGTTTTAGGTCCTTAACTTAAAAAAACTTTACTACTCAAAGTTTACACCACAGATAGCAAAGCTACAAAGGTACGCTGCCGGTATACGGCGTATGTGGTGGCGGGCTATAGCGCAGCGAGAAGTGCTAGTTGCTTTTTTTAGGACAAGATTCGGCTTTATTATATTTATTGTTGACGTTAAAACAAACCCTATTGCTTACTGTTGAAGTTAGAATTAACCATTATATTCATATTCCACTGTAACTTTAAAATGAAATAAAACCATATATATATTAACCATTTTCACTGTTGACTTAAGAATGAACCCTGAATGTGCCTTTCACTATAGGGGGGGGGGGGGGAAACGATTGAATATTGAAAAGGACAACAGGCGAGCAAGCGACAAAAGTACAAGTGTTCCTCAGACAACAAGGCAATGGCAATTAAGCATGTTGTTGGAGGATACGCATCTCAAACATGATGATGCTGAACAGTGTGCGCGACGTTAGTTTGCCGTCCTAGCCACTAATATACGCGTTCCTCGACCCCACAGGTGGTCCGGAACTTGCCAGGCTTACACTTCGAATCCCCAAGAAGAGTTGCTTGCGCAGGAGTTTTATTCTATGCCACTGGCGCGTTGTCTAGATTTTGCGTGTCCTCCTTGCTTCTCATGACTGCTAAAGAACACGAGGCGATTTTCATCTAGCTGTTTTGTTCTGTTAGAACTCATTTGACTATGAATACTGCCTTGAAATGGCGTCTCAGTTTACGATCAAACTGTGCCTTTCCCTCCCCAATGTATGTGCGGTGATGAAGCGTGTAGGTCACATCATCGCTTTCGCTTCTATTACAGAGAACGCAGTGGGCACATGGCGCTCTGCCAATTCCGTGCCGGTATTCTTTGAGACGCCCGCGACCCGTCAAAATCTGTGTACGCTTCTAAGCTAATTGTCCGTGTTCTCTCTTGAACCGCAGCGAGGTACGAAAAAGCTTCCTTGTTCAGAGTTTTACTCCTTTCCACACGTGTTGCCCTCTTTTGAGGGTGTTCTTCTTAGCTTTTAACCGAGAAAACATATGGTCTAAAAGCAGTTCTGCCTTTTTCTGATCATCAGGTCCCGTGACACTATTCTGCTCAGAAGTATCATGGCCACAGTTGGTACAGTGCAATCCGACCTGCAGAATCGGATTGCCAGCACCCTCTGGGTACTTGCCCTCTTTCCCTTTAGACCTTATGGCAGTGGGCCAGTTCGGGGTCATAGAGTGCGAAGGAATCTGCCGCTGTCGTCGACAACCTCCCACGATGCTCTCCAGCTCGTTCGGCTATTAGCATCCGTCTGTTGAGTCTTGCCACAACAATTGCTATTTGCTTTGCAGCGTGCTTAACGTGTTAGGCGCTGGTTGGGCCCTGGTTTAATCGGATACCCAGGTACCGAATAATCTTGTTGGTCGTAACTCGGTGTCCTTACAGGTGAAGGCCAAACTCCTTGCACTTCTGGTTTGCTCTCAGCTCAATAGTTTTCGTTTTTTCTAGAGCCACCTTAAGTGATGTCTACTTATCGATTCCTTCATACCATTGATTATGGCGTCTGCGTAGGCTGCCGTTTCACAAGATTGGCCCCACTATAAACTCCTTTGGGACGCCGGCCGTGACTTTGTACAACGTCCCTCTTACTTGTTCATATTTGTCACAGACAGACAGACTGACCGCGACACACAACCAAAGCAGACAACAAACAGAGGAAGAGAGCGCCACGCAGGTAGATCAGACAATAATTGCACTCGAGACATGGAGGCGCATTGTAGCTGACGACATTGTAGTAGCGTGGACTGCTGCCAGGCGCGTGTTGATCGACTACGGTATGTAAATAGCTGCGGCCATCTTGGCTCTCCCTTTCTCTGCCGTGCACTGCACGCACGAGCCGATTTACCGCCGGCGGCGTCCGAGGGTTTTTTTTATACAGGAGGGGGAAATATTTTTAGGCACGCTGTGCAGGACTACACCCCGCCTGGTAGCTCGATGACTACCAAGGCCCTTGCATGACCTGCTAAAACCCTCATACCTCCTCTCATCCCCCGTAACCGGGTCCTATAGGTAAAACTAATATTGCTCACAATTATGGGGGGGGAGTCTTTAATACTATCACAACATTTCGTGTAACTATTCGCACCGGCTCTTGTTTAAAAAACTCTGTAAATAAATTTTTCTTGCAAATCAGGCCCTCACAAAGCTCATATCTGGGCGCCATCCGTTAAATCGACCGCCGCCGAGACCACATCCGCCATCACGCCAATAACTTTGCCAACCGCATTGTTTTCAATGGAGTCGGAGGCGTGTCGTCGTACAACATCCTCCTTGGCCATCGTGATCCCTGTTATTGCGCGCGCAAGTCCGTTCCACTGTTCTCGAGACTCCAACATACGTGCGACAACATCCTTTAGATCAAAGTATCTCCAAGCAGCCCGTCTCTTGGTACTCTCCATGCCGGGCAGTGGAACACCGTATGTTCCGGTGTGTCTCGGGCTATCATGTTGCAGAAAGTGCAGATGTCCGAATTCGTCCTTCCAATCCTCTTTAAATACGCCTGGAACTCCCTATGACCTGTAAGGACCTGTGTAATGTAGTAGGTCAGTTCTCCACCGGGTCTATCCATTCAAGACCTGATGTCGGGGATAAGCGTCTCAACAGGAAAGCCAGGTTCGCCTTCTTGAATGGCGTCCCACTCACGTTGCCACTCCCCCATCATCTGCAAATGGGCGCCGTCAAACAGGGGATCCGACCATACAGCTGCTCGTTTGTCAACCTTGAGATCCTATGGTATGGTTCCAGCTAGAACTAGCGCTGCGAGTGTGCTGACGGTCCTGACGGAAAGGAGCCGTGCGTCGTAGACCGCGATCGAGATGGACACCGAGATACCGAACCGTGTTCGAGATTTTTATTTCCTGGCCTGCCAATGTTAGCCTAATGTGTCGACAGTGTCTGCGGCCTATGAGCAGTATGGCCTTACTTTTTAAGAGGGCCATCTGCAGCCCGGCCTCGTCCATTCAGTCCTCAATCACTTTCAGCGCAGCGCTGTCTCCTCGAGGTGATTCGCCGTTCGCGCCTGTACCGTAAGTGCCAGGAGGTCGTCTGCATAGGCTACAAGCTCTGATCCCTAGGGCGTATCCGAAAGGCAAGGGACGTTGGGGTATGCCAGATTCCACAGTAGAGGGCCTAAAATCAAACCCTGTGGCACTCCGGCCGTCATCGCAAATTCTTTTCCATCACTCTGCACCGATCGAGCTTCCAGATAATCAGAGATCAATCGGACGAGGCAAGGAGGTACTTTCTCTCATTTAAGTGTGTCGAGTATAATTCTCCAGGGCGTAGTTAAAAGCACTTTTTACATCGAGAAGGATTGCCATGTAGAGGTCGCGAGTCATCATGGACGAACTATGGATTAATTCTGCTTTCGAAACCACTCTGTGCACGGCTCAAAGCACCAAGCGATTCTTTCGGAATCCATACTGTGAATCAGGAATTAGCCCGTATCTTTCCGCAAACGTTCGCAGTCTTGCTTAGACCATTGCCTCGATGCCCTTGGCTAGCGTGTTTAGGAGACAGATCGGACGGTAAGAGCCATTTCCTTTTGGGATTAGCACTAAGTCAGCCTTCTTCCAGGGTGGTGGTAACTTCCCCTCTTTTAGGATTTCCGTGGCCACTGCCGGGCGTCCGAGGGTTGGCGCCACGCTACGCATCAGAGCCGCCAACAAGGCGTGAGTCAGAGCCGGGCACCGCGCTGTGCCGCGTTAGAAATGTGATATTATTATGAATAATAATATTAAGAATAAAGACGACGCCGGAGTGCTGTGCTATTCTCGATATACATTTGTTCTCGTTCCGCAGATTAGTTTGTAACAATAACGTTTTGTCCTCTAAGTAGCTTGCTATTTTACGACGAAGATAGGGCGAAACTTTTTTCGCCTTTAAAGTGTCCAGAAACAAATCTCAGTACATCGAGCTGAAGGCATGTTTGACGTCTAGGAAGACAGCCTCACAAAGGCCCCTTGGTTAGAGCGTTTTCTTTCTTTCGGATTATTGAAAGAACGCCCTCTTATCTCTATCCCGTCCGCTAGCCTGCTCGCTAATATGGTTTACCTACTACCCCAAACAGGCATGGTAGTCCATAGTATATTGGTACATTTTTCGGCTCTTCCGGCTTGGGCATCAGTACCAGAATAGCTTAATAGATTTTAGGATGTATTTTAGGATGTGTTTTATGAGCTCAGGCGGTGTCCTATCCAATCCCGTTCCTTTCCCAAATTAATGCCGTTACAAGCGTCTTGGACTCTACCCCAAGTAAGCCTTGGAAGGCACCTTGAACCTGGATCGTTTCACCTTCTCTTGTTTTCTAATGCGTCGGAAACAGTATGTGTACTGCGTCTCTTACCAGTTCTCTGGAATACAATGACAGCATCTTTCAGAGTTTGTTTTTAAGTATTTGGTAACCCTATAGCTATTGTTCTACTTCTTTGATCGCCTCTTTTCGTTTTGCATCTTTACTTTGCTTAATCCAGAATGAAAGCATTTTAAGGAGGTCGTTTCTAAGTTGGTGAAGAAGGCTGTTTTTATTATTTTATCAGATTGCGAAAGGTTTTACAAGTGCTTCAATATAATCGAGTTCTCCTCAGTAGCCTGTCTCCGGGATTTCGTATATATATTCTGATCACTCTGTTCCCAGTTATAACCGGTGGTGCACAACGGTCAATTCTAGAACATTTGCTATGAATACAGCATGCGACGGATTACTGAGATTAGAAAATCTTCCGCTTGATGTGGACCTGAGGACCTGAAATCAGTAACGTAACCGCGCGTTCCGACAGAACTGAAGGCGCGCGCAAATCGAACTAGATAGAGAGAACAGTCTCACCTTAGCGCACGAGAAGAAACAAGCTGTACAACTCATCCGAAAAAAAAAACGTGCTGTGTAGAGAACTCTGGCGTTAGGAGTAATCCAATCATAAAGGACTGTAATATACATGCAGCCTTGGTCATAACGGAGACCGTATTGTGGGGCCTGTTTGCAATAAAAAGGAAGAGAGTCAGAAGTAATGCCGCTCGAAACGCTGAGACGGAACACGAAGCAATAATACCATTGTGACAAAACAGAAGAAAATCAACTCCAATGGGACGTATGGGGCAAAGGTTTGTAATATTATACCGAAGATTACAGACTAAATTCGGACACCAGGGCATTGGTCCCCGTAGTGAACTCACGTACAACCCGACACAATTTCTAACGGATTCCGGAAACTTCTAAACTTACCTTGACAAGATAGGAAAGGTTCCGTCGACGAGCATGTACTACAGATTACAGACAGATGACGTGCTCCACACATTGGCCGAATGCAGGCACTCTACTTACGGCGAAGGACCGTGAGAAGAGGCTACGCCTCGATACACTGAACGAGCGCACCTACGCGACTTTTGACAAATGTCGAGTTTACAGGAATCACGGAACACGGCTTTGGCGCGGGTTGTTGAGCCGAACCGGCGAAGAGTGAAGCTTAAGGGGCGTGGAACGTGGAAGTGGGTAGAAGCTTCGATGCAATTAAGCTCCAACCATCGATGTTGTATCACACACTGCTCTAGGCTCCTGGCAGCTTACAGATCAGCAGCGACAGTGCGTACCCGGCATTT
>QVRM01006275.1:0-30680 GCA_003439945.1 Dermanyssus gallinae | reverse complement strand
AGAGAAGTCATCACTTGGTTGGCTGTCGCGAGACACGACGAGCCAGTGACACACCAGTAGATCACCATCGGTCCCCCTCCTGACGTCACGATATGATGGCTGGCAGTGTGATGAGGTGCCACGCACTGTTTGGTGTCCGTTCGGGTTTGGCACGAAGAGATTCTTTAGAGAGCATCAGGGTGGTGGTAACAAGCGAGACTTGTTCATTTTCGTATTATACGCCTATGATTCGTCAGATACCGACTTCAATCGTAATCAACGACCCGTCGCTGCAGCAGCTGCTGCTGCTACTGTTTTTTCGTGCTGTTCAGCCTCACGTGTCTCTGTGAGTCTCTGTCTCGGTTTAAACGCAGCGGTTGCAGCAAACGGCGGGGTGGAACTTCACTTTCACTTGAGGTTTTGCCAAGTTCAATCGAATAGGCACAGCGCAACTAACGAACATACGTAAAAGGGTTTGATAATAAAAAAGACAAACCAAAAGAACGACACAACGATAGTATGGAGATATATCTAGTCATATATATATATATACTTTTTTATCTATATATTTATATATATAATGTTACATACATATTTATTCAATGTAGTCAATCATTCACGGTCGGGACCATGACATTTGGGTCCCTGCGAACGAGTCCACCATTACGGGGAGGGGGGGGGTATATATTATATTGCAACTGGTCTATAATGCTTAAATCCAATAATAACATCTGTCGCGCATAAGGCTTCGCATCTTAATCTGGTGCGTCAGACAAAATGCCATTTGCGGTCTCGCTCTGCATTGCCATGAAAATACCATCTTACAGAAGTGAATCTTTGCATCATTTGTGCTTCTTGTCTGAATGCTGTTTTTGGTGGGCGGCGGAATATAATATTATATATATAATATATATTATATGGATGAGCGTTCGCGTTGGTTTGGATGCCTGCGGCACGGCTATTGTTGCGTCGTTCGTCGGGGTCAGCACCACTGATCCGCCGCTTATTCAGCCAGCGAGCTTGGGTGGCTGGTGACCATATTGATTCGGGCGGACACCTATCCATAACTGGCCTGCTGTGATCGGCAGCAAAGTCATTCTGCACAGCAGCTGCGACATCAATTCTAACCATAACATTAGCCTAATAATAATAATAATAAACGCCAAAAATATTAACATAAATGACAAAATCGACAACGACGCCAACAATGCTAACATCAACAACGAAATCAACGACGTTGACGACAGCAAAGGCATTGGAGACGCATTTTACAAAATCGCTGCGACCATAGGTTTTGTTGTAGAGCAATCGAATTTAGGAACATTTACTTGTCGATAATTGAGAATGCGCTAGTTAGCGGGGCCAACGCTGCTTGTCAACACAATTGTTCGTTCACTCGATTTACCCGATGCAACCTGTCCATCCAGAGAAATCGATGAGTGGTGCGATACAATGCCAGATGAGCCAGAAACGGCCACGACAACAACAACCGCAACAACAACACACAACAACAACAGCATGAGCAGCATTAACGACAACAACAACAACAGCATGAGCAGCATTACAACAACATAGCATGGGCAACAATAACAGCAGCAGCAGGGTGGCGGGGAACTTTAACAACATCTGCGGCTGGCTGCAGTATTACGGCTGATATCTCGTTATTGTCTGTTTTGTCTGTCGATGTATTGCTTTTTGTTGCTGCTCGGCTGCGCTGCTGCTATTTTTGCTGCTATTCTACAACCTGGACGCACAAGGACGCTCATTGAGACTGGCCAGCAGGCCGCGTCAGAGTCGCAGAAAGACTTTATTGCGACGCTCAGGCTTGCATCACTTGCTGCTCTCTGCTATAGTCGCGCCCTTACGGCCCCGGCGTTACGTGGTAAAGTCATAGGACCGTCGTTCTTCCACACACACGGAAAAAACGTAACGACAACAATAAACACAACGATAGCAACAGCAACAACAACAACACAACAATAGCACAACAACAACAACAACAACAACAACAACCAACACAACAACAACAACAACAACAACAACAACAAACAACAACAACAACAACAACAAACAACAACAACAACAACAACAACAACACACCAACAACAACACAACACCAACAACAACAACGACGAAGATAATAACAACAATATCATAAACATATTGCGAGCGACTGCCGATCGAAATGGGTTGGTTTTCTCCGTTTCCTCTCGTCGAACGTCGCCGAAACGTAAACTCTCGACCAGCGTCTAGACGCACTTGTGAAGGTCACCCTATGTATGCAGTACGTCCATTGCCATCGATCACCATCTCCGTTTCAAAGAGCGCAAAAAGAACACAGAAAGTGCTTTTGTGTCGTCGTAGATAGAGGGGTCAGTTGTGTTGTCTCGCAAGTGAGCCAATTGTCTCAACATTTAGGTGTATGTTGATAAATCGATTTTGATCGACTCCCTGTGTCGAACAACAAGAAAAGAATCGAAATTTCTCTGCGCCACAGTAAACGCACTGTCTGACGGAAAAGACGCGCTCGCGATGCTACTGACCCGCGTGCAATTTTGAGTCCGTGTTTGTACATATGGGCGTTTATTTTCTCTGCTCGTATGTTTGTGGTCGAGGATTAACCGACATTTGACCAGATGTACTACTAATCAACTTACTCCGACCGGCGGCGCTCGACGACGTGTCTCTCGATCTATGCTCAGTAGATATCATATATGGCTGGATGTGAGCGCGGCGGATAGTGGCACCGTTGGATGCATACAATTTTTTTTAATAGATTTTCTGTAAGGCTGAAGCCCGTGTACTGTTTTTCATGTCATGGCTAATGTTTAATCCATTCCGGCATTTACCGTGTTTAAATTGGAAACCATGCCAGAACCAGGAACCAGTCTTCCCGAATGCAAGTCAAAGGCTTTGCCACTGAGCCATCTTGCTTGGTATAATACGCTTATACGTAAATATACGCTTAGTGATCATATACTCGATCATGTTGTTAACCTGCGGCCCCCTTTAAATGGGTCTCTAGTTAAATTGTAACCTTGCTTTATTCGAGTGTCTCTCTCCCTTAAAAGAATAATATATATATATATTATATATATATTATATATATATATATATAATTTTTGTGTTATGTTTCCTATTTTCATGAATAATTTACATTTGTACAAAGGCACCTTTCTTCCTCACAGTTAGATAGTTGGTCAGATGTGTGAACTCCCTATAGTTCCGTACATTCCCTAGACCGTTGGCTAAGGAAGGCAAGGCATACAATATAGATTATGTTTGCACGAATTAATTTTGTTTATTATCGTGGCCCACTCGAAGACTCATAAGAGTTACTGCGTAACGGATAGAGGCGTTTGCGCACTGATTCCGGATCGACTAGTTAACGCCCCGGGTCTGGTTAACCTAAGGCTATCGGTTGGGATGCCTGCTTCTTGGCTCAACGTGAATAATGCCAAGAAAACCTCAATATTTGTGATTATTGTGGTATTCTGATGATAATATATATATATATATTATATATTCACTAATAGAAAGATAAGACCTATTCTGCCTGACTCGCCTGACCTGGGTTGTATTAGAGTATATATAGGCCGATAATTGGCCGTGTTTCTCCAAGTGGTCGTTGCTTGCAGGGCTGTTGACAGGTTCCGTCTGTCTGGCGTAACGGTGGTGGGAAAGGATTCGTTTTGACCTTTGACTTCGACGCTTGTGCTGCCAAGACGTTTGACACAAATAGCTCTTGAGACTCTCTCAGCTCGATTAGGACAACTGATATTCGATTAAAATATGCATAAGGTTGTTAATAGGTAGGTCTGTGTATTTTGCCGCACTTTCGAATGCCTGTGATTTCCTGTTTCGGTTATTACTATCATCTGAGTTGAGAGCTATTCAATACAAGACTAGTAGTCAGTGTCTGGATTTGAACTCACGATGTATCTGAGTATATATATAATATATGCTTGTCCTTATACGTTTAAGTCAATTTAACTGTTACATGTACGCTGAGATATATATATATATATATATATATATATATATATATATATTATGTATATATAACGGAAGCCATCCAGCCGTTCTTAGTTCTATTCTCTAGCCACAGCAATGCATTTGCACACATTTTTCAGTCCTAAACGTGGGCTCATGTTCGCCATATATTTGTGTATTTTCTCGTAGCGAAGTACATCACTTCGATGTAGAAACCGGTTTTGTTTTGTCTTGTCGCTATTTGTATCTTGTTGTCAATAGTCGTATATCGTAATGCGTGCTCATGTTGTTATTGCATCGAAATTGCTTGCATGCGAAATTAAAGTAATTAAATATTGTCGGGTTGTGTAGAAAACGAACTTTGTGGTTGTCAGTATTTATGCTGAGCACGTTTATTTGCGCCGTTTTATGAAGTTGTACTTGATGTGATCAACATAGTTTAAGCCAGCAAACCAGCAGGAACTCGAAGTTGAAAACGACCCACAAATATTCAAAAATGCAATGCGAAAAGCAGTCCCTTGGACGTTAAAACCGTTCAACGTTCAATAAACGTTGTTTGCAGTTGATAAGTTTGTTTACCCCCACGACCGACTCTGCTTTCACACAGTGAGGTTTATTTAGCATTCGTAGTATTTCAAACTAACTGGTGCCTCAACTAAACAGTGGTGTTGAAAGTTGAAGCGAACTGAATACTGTTTTATTGCTTGTTCTTGTTGTGTCTATTCTTCAATATAGATCTACTGCCGAGCGTAAAACTAAGCAAGATGGACTTGACTGTGGTTTCTGTGTGTGTATGAATTCTTGCAGCTTATATAGGCGTTCCGTCGACGAGTTCCTGACAGCCCGGGCGTAGGATTGGCGTTGTCCTGAACCAGTGGTATGCTAGTAAAATCGTTTATTGGTTTTGTTTTATTTGATTTTACTACCCCGAAAAACCCAGAGGAAAAAAAAGAACAATCAAAATTGAGCGAGATAATTTCTTAGCCGTCTTCAGCTAAATTTATTGGCAGTAATGCTACTGCTATTTACGTTATTTGAAGGAGGATCATAGCATTTGCTCTCTAGGTTCAGCTAACCAAGTACTGAGAAAGCTGTTGACGTACCATGACACCTCGATTCGATCCTAGGTGGTTTGCAATATCACTTAGGGCACGTTACTAGCTGTGTAAAGTTAGAGTATTTTGTGTGGAGGATGAAGACGAAACTCGATATAGGCGACTTATAATGCAAATAAGGGTGATGATTAAGGGAGCAATACGACCGCTTGGACGACATAATTCCGGGCGAAGAACGGGTGAGAACAATCTCCATGTTGCTTCCCATTCACCCCTCGCTCGGCAGTTCTCATTATCTGGAAGACGAAGTCTCGCCCGTCACCAGACTGGAGATAGTTATCGCCATAACGTGGATTTGTTCGGACCTGAATGGATTCCGGTTGCTGCCACGAGGGCTCTCCTAATAAAATTTCCGCATGAGATAGCTGAGGAATAACTCGATTTCTGCAGGAAGGGACCCCGGTGTGGAGGTCGGCCCGTGTCATTCCTATCCCTGAATGCAATGGAACGGGTCGTACAGGCCGATATGCTTACTGAGCACGCTGACAACGGCATTGAGGCTATCTTAGAGCAGCGTCTTTGAGATTTCGCAGGGGACCGTGGGCTCCACTCGGATTTCTAGTACGGATTCCGCTGCGGTTGCACGGCTCTTGGAGTGTGCAAAGTGCAACTAAAAGCCAAGCTGCTGCTGCAGGAAGTGGCGCCTAGGGTTCGCGACCTTCTGCTCGCAGTTCTCCTGGATATAAAAAACGGCGCATTTAACAGCATGTCATGGAGCACCGTGCTTAGGTGCTCTACAGACATAAGGTATCATTTTACCTTGGCCGCCTCATTTCAAACTAGCTATATGAAAGAACTATGACGTGTCACGGCTTCGAATTCACCATGACGGCTGGAGTACTGCAGGGCCTCGGATCGCTGATTTAGAACGTGACATACCACACAAATGCTCACGGAACACGGGGAGTTTCGCTCCTACCTCAACCAAATTGGCAAGGCTGTCACACCGATATGCCATTCCCACTGTAGCAATGCGGCAGAGGAGACATCCTAATATACTGTTCTGTCTGGGAGGGAGCGCGAGCGCCAACTCCTTCAGAGCCTACGCGGGTGCACCGCGACAACTCCACTTGACGACTGGCACTGCACGATCGTGACTGTCATTAAGCTTTTTCTAACTTCGCATGCGCATGTCAACGCCCTCTCTGGCTAACGAGAGGGCAGGCGCGACCAGTGAATCGGACAAGCACCCCCTCTTCTGTAGTTTGTAGAATTCTAACAGCACTTCCCAGTTGAGGGAGAAAAGAGGGCATGACTGGTCTTTAGTGGCAGCTGCTCCCCCTTTTCCCGCTCACACTTGCAGACGAAGACAATCCTGCTTTGGTGACCAGTCCGGTGTGCGTACCGCATTGCCCAACCTTAGTCCTCTAAAGAAAGGCCTAAGCCGCACCGCAGGCTTGCATTGTAAGCATCGGCCAAATATGGGCGAATGTCAATTAATCCTTGATATCACAATGCTTGCCGTATATGAAGTATAATCAGGATTTGTTGCGACGATATTTGGCTCACGCCTTGAACTAAACAAATCCCTTTGGATGACTAAATTTACGGCGGGCCTATTGTTAAGAAAAAAACGTCAATACAACGTACTCGCGGACTGAGACATATCACAACTGCCACAACTGTAGAATGAAAGGGACTTTCTGCAGGTTACTTAGAGCCCCCACGATATTACTCACTTTATTGATGCTGGGTTTGTCGACCTGGTGAAATGTAATGCGAATTGGTACGGTCTTTAAGATAAACAGCAAAAGTTAGCCACTCATCGTAATCAGTATACGTATCAGTAAATAAGTTATGACAAAGTCTCCTCCTAGCAATCTAGACGAATTCTCAGATTGAATATAATAAATATATCTTTAAACCAATGTCGAAGTGCAATGTCACCCTGTCATTAATGGAATTGTGTTTTGGTTTGAGACTCTTGTTCTTGACGGGAAATCTTTTTGACCGACACCTTCTTCTTCGATGCGAACATTTGCTCTTTCCGCATTCTTCTAGGTATATCCTGAACTTCCTTACCTTAGCGTCCTAACGACTAACTAACAGTTAATTGATAGTTTTGTACGATTATTTAAATATTATAGTATCTAATTTCAGATAGGCATGAAATATTGCAACAAAATGTATATAGTAGATCCACAAGCGTTTGTTTAAATTGTTTAAAAAAGAATTTCAAGCGTAGCCAGGTTAAATACGATTATCCTAAGCGAAAATGAATAGAACCTTTATTAGCGTTTGTTTATTGAAATGCCTACTTTCAATCTATGCAGTTCGAGCCGATCTAGGAACTAGTTAGACTTGTACGAAGTGGTTATGTTTCCATATTGCCGATTCACTCAATTCTAATCAAGTACTTGATATTCTATAGCATCTGCTAAACTAGCGAATTGTTATCCCAATAGGAGCTACATTGATTCCCACTTGCTTCATTTAATACTGGCCGGCCAACTGTTTGGTTGTTTCGTTGCATGTGTGACGAATAATAGAATTCGTAATGCTTTGCTTCTCTGCACCAAATCATTGTTTTACGAACTGAAAAGCATTCGAGTTAATAAGTAGATCCTAATCACGCAGAATATACGAACGGCGAAGATTCTCAATTTTCACGCTTCAAGTTTGCTTATCTTGCTAGCTTCACCAGAGCATGTGCACCGTGCGAATAATGTATTGAACAGACCTTTTTCTTTTAATTGCTAAGCGAGTCAGTAGAGCGATTATTTCTAACACACCCGCCGCTACAGCGTTGCATTCTTTCCTGTATGGTCCTTGTTTTTGTGTTTTGTTGCCCCATTAATGATTCAGTGGTCTACTACTAGACTAATTAAACCTAGTGTATGACTGTATAATACTGTTTATAGTATATAACTGTAAACTGCTGTAGCGCCGTCACACTAGTAGCTATCGCTGTTAGAGTGTGACAATAAATTGAAAGGTATTGAGCATTCATAATGCCTGAAGTCCCGGCGTAATTAAAACGACGTAATAAAATCACGTAATGACCGAAAATGTATAACTCGTAGTAATCATTGTTGTTGCTGTTGTTTGATAATCTCATCCAGTCCTATTCACAGCCCAAATAGTGCATGTAAGAGAGCGACACAGAGAGAGAAGAAGTCTCCATTAGTGAGCCAGAGAAAAAGTCTCTCTAGCCATGCGCCGGAACGTTGCTACTTCTTTGCTTTCGCCCGGTAGCTCAAACACGATTTTTACATTTCGTCAAGTCTTTGCAATTTATTGTCTGCTTCTGCCCCGTTTAGCTCGAGGTTATGTAGCTCGGCACACACTATGCACTATATTCATTCATGCCACAATAAGTATATCGAGACGCAATCATTTAGCGCAATCATTGAGGACATCTATTACACTATATATATATATATATATATATATATATATTTGTTTTTTTCTTCACCACTTCAACTACCAAGTCAACGACTGCAATTAGTAAATAATAGTAATTAGTCGCTTTATTGAGCTATTCTTCTTCTTTTCAACAACTTTAACGAGTCGTAGCAGTATGCTGCTACTAGCCAGCTAACTGATGATAATAATAATAATAATTATAATAATAATAATAATAATAATAACCTGAGTGAAGCAAGCACTTGTCGCTTTATCGTCTGTCTTGTCAAACTGTAGAATCCCTCCTACTTAGTGGTGCCACAATGCTACTGACCACTAAAGGCTGAACGCGTCGGTCTACCCGCATGTCTGCCGTTTGCTGCGTATGTTCCCTCCCCCGACCTGTCTCGCCGCCTGAATTGCAGTTGCCAATCACTAATCAGCGAGTGGAGGTGCGGAGGCTGCCTCATTAGCACCGCCTCCGCCGTCATACATATGAGCGAGCGGTGACGACACCGGCTTCTTCGACACCTGCACGCACACTTGTATGGCTGAAAGCAGCTGACGGAAGACGCTGACGGGGCCGGCCTTGACGCGCGATGGCCGACTACGGCGACGATTCGCGCACGTCGACCTTGACCGACCACGGCGACGATTCGCGCACGTCGACCTTGACCGACCACGGCGACGATTCGCGCACGTCGACCTTGGTCGACCTCGACACTGAGAACGAGATGCTTTCGCCACCATCCCGGGATGCCACCGTAACAGAGAGCACCACGTACGTTGTTGTTGTTGTTGTTGTTGTGTTGTTGTTGTTTTTGTTGCTGCTGCTGCTATTGTTGTTCTTGCTACTAATGTTGTTGTTACTGCTGCTGTTGAGGTTGCTATTGATGTTGTTCTTCACGCGTGATCCGGGACTTTATCGCATGCGCATGCACTTTGCACTGTCTCAATCTAGGTAACGACCGCCTCAGGCGCTTATCGACGGGGAACGACAGGCACAGCAATGTGCATACGGTAGCTCGACGTTACACTAACATGGACTTGTTTAGCAAAGCTGGCATTCTTGTCTTAAGGGCCGAGATGATTCCCTGTAGATATAAGGCTGCGGGGGGAAGACAAAAGTCTTCTATTGTAATCGTCGCATAACTGGTTGTCGGGGACCTCATGCGGTGGCAGTGAAAAGGCAGTGGTCCTTTCTCCTCAACGAAACTCTCGACACTAAACTGCGGTATCGTCTCGAACTTCTCACATGCGATTCCTTCGAATTATCTAATCAATTCAAGCGGAACGCTGACGAACCTTACTAGTAAAGTGGTAGCTTCTGAGAGAGACGACAGGTAATGCCATGCCAATGTCGAACATCGGCACTGAGTAGTGCACCACCTTATCGTGCTTTTCTTTTCAGGCCGGCAGGCAAAATGCAAGTGAAGGTGAAGGTTCTGTCATTGAATATCTGGGGTCTCGTGGGTGTGTCGAAACATCGTCGACAGCGCGTGAACGCACTGGCTGAGCAGCTCTCGCTGAAGGAGACTGATTTCGACTACGTGTTCCTTCAGGAGGTGTGGAGCGGGGCAGACTTCTCACGGATCGTTGAAGCCACAAAAACGGTTCTACCGTACAGCCATTACTTTTTTTCCGGTGTCACCGGGTCGGGCGTGTGTCTGCTGTCTAAATGGCCCATTATCGACATATTTTCGTTTAAATACAACCTCAACGGATACGCGCACAAGTTCTACCATGGCGACTGGTTCGGCGGAAAGGTACGGATATTGTATGCGATGTTTCGATGTCGTTTTACAATAAGATATTTGTTATTCAGCTTCATGCCTCTTTATCCAGTATGGTTTTTCAGCCAAGCAACTGAAATTCTCATCTCAACATGCCAGCATATAATACACTAGAAAAGAATGAGAAGCGTGAAGTTTAATTATGTGCAAGGCCAGTTATTATGGCCAGTCACATCAACCACAGTCATTAGACGAATATTATTAACCGGGATTTCGTTGGTATTGGGTTCAACCCATTGGGAATTGTACCGCGATTCATTAAGCCTTGAATCTAATGAAGCTCTGTATATTCATACGTATGTGTGGCTATCGGCCTGTTCACATACATATGTGTTCTGTTTATGTATGTTTCGCACATGCGGTCGTGGTTGTGGTGGTGATGCTGGCTGCGGCGTCGGCGTCGGCTGGGGCACGTCGGCAGGTCGTCGGCATGGCGAAGGTTCAGCACGGCAACCTGGTCGCCAATCTCTACGTGACACATCTGCACGCCGAGTACAACCGGCTGAAGGACGCCTACCTCTACCACCGGGTGGCGCAGGCGTTCGAGTTCTCGCAGTTCGTGTCGCACACGATGCTCGGCAGCTGCGACTACGCGATCGTCGCCGGCGACTTCAACACGCAGCCGACGGACCTGCCCTACCAGATCATTCTGTACAACTCGCGGCTACGCGACGCGTTCGAGGAGAAGCGCAGCTACGTCGGCGACAGCGTGGTGGGCGCGACGTGCGGCCACCCGCACAACTCGTTCACGCTGAAGTCCGACCTAAAGGCCAACCCGCAGGGCCAGCGGATCGACTACGTGATGTACGCGAGCGGCACCGATCTCGTGCGGGTGGCGTGCGAGCGTTACGCGTCGCCCGTCTGGAAGACGCAGTCGGGCGTCAGCGTGTCCGACCACGAGCCCGTCGTGGCGGTGCTGCGCGTCGAGAAGCGCGCCGTGTGCGGCGGCGACAACGCCGACCGCCTCGGATCGCCCGACCCGATGGTGTACGTCAACTTTCTCAACGACAACCGGCTGCAGTCGCGCATCGACTGTCTCGAGAACTGCGCGCAGCTGATGGACGTCACGCTCGAGTCGCTGCGCTCGAGTCGGCTGTACTTTTTCGTCGTCGGCTGCCTCCTGTTCGTCGTGCTGCTGCTGTCGATACCGGTCGACTTCTACGTGTACGGCACGTATGTCGTGTTGCTGCACGTCGTTCGCATCGCGCTCACCCTGCTCATCGGCTTCTGCCTGCTGATGGGCTTCCTCTGGAACTCGATGGAACGCTCGTGGTGTGCTGTCCGTCAAGCAGTCGATCGACAGCCTGCTCACGTTTCTCCGCGTGCAGTTCCGCCAGACGCACGTGCGCCCGCCCAAAGAGCAGACGTCGCTGCTCTGACACCTGACTATCGGAGACGGCCGCTAGCGGCGGCGGCGCCGGCGGCGGCGGCCGGCGGCGGCCAATCGCAGATGGGCTACTCCATGTCCACGTCGTCCTCCGCTTCTTCGTCGTCGTCATCCCTCTTCGGGGACGAAATTAACAACAACAGCAATAACAACGATCACAACAACGGTCATTTAAGCGACGACGGCGACAACGACGACAATGTGGCGACGTGACCGAGCGCCGCAACGGCAGTACGCGAGCGTCACGCCGACGCGTCTATGACGGGACATCACATCCGTCCGGCGGCGGTGAACCGGCCCCCGTCGTCACGGCGCGGCGTCCGCATTGCGTTGCTTCTCGAAGCGACGACGAAACGTGCCAAGACAAGAAAGTGTGACTGCGACCGTAGCGCGAACGATAAGCAAGCCTGAGCAAAGCGGACTTTTCGGAGTCGCAAACCAGGCGGCCAGCGGAACGATACGGCGCGCTTTATCGTCGTCCGTCGTAACTGAGCTTCCGCAACAGTTTTACCTTTTCTCAATTTTAGCTAGGAGTTATACACTACGGAAATGCACATGCGCGTGCGTATATATATATATATATATATATATATATATATACATATATATGCAAGCCTGTTTATAGATATGTATATTATAGTTTTCAGCCAGACGTCGCACTACTGCATGTACGTTAAAAGGCCATACGGCAAAACGAATTTCACAGGTTAGACTGTGGCCGATTGTTGCGGCGTTCTATTAATGATAGGAGGAGGCAGAGGAGGAGGAGAGGAGATGCGTGCAGTGGTAGAAGTACCATTATTGTTGCTGCGCCATTATTGTTGTAAGTCATGCCATTATGTTGGTGCGCGAGGCATGGGCAGAACAAACCGGTGACCGACCCTATGGGTGTCTGTCTATCTATCTGTTTGCAGCTCTAGTAGAAAGAGTGTGTAGTGTATTGTATTAGTGCTAAACGTCGGTTGTTACTGTGGCGGTTGTTATAACGATGCTGGGATGCAGGGGTCGCATTTGAGTCAATGAGCAAGCATATTGTATGATTAACGCGACCGACAACGCTCAAAAATCCGTCAGAGCTTTACCAGGAACAACAGATGACTTTTTGAAACCTTTCAATGGCAATAAAAGCACCCGGCTGTGCTGCTTAGCGCAGAATTGTGAGCGTCGTTCTTGTTGTGAACTTGTTGTCTCTTTTTGTCGGCAGTATTGTGGGTTCCATTCGACATCTATTACTTAGCACTTAGCAGGTTGGCCTCAGCGCTGACATGTATGTGCGTCGCTATGTGTCAACCTAGCATTCGAGTAAACACAAACGACAGCTTGAGCTTCACCCCCGTAAAGGTTGGGTTATGGTATTAAACATCTCACCACTACGCACCAACATCTGAAGTCATCGCAGGAAGCGCTTCGGTAAAAAGGTCAGGTTGTGACCGTATAGGAAACATAAATAACTCAATCGGGATTAGAGTGATAATCAGCAGGAGAGCCTGTACATTTGCCACCGATCATTCACCATCAAATTATTTGGTATATTACATAGATAGCTGGAACACAAGTTCACTTGTTTAAAACAAGTAGGCATGTATCCGACAATGAAAGAAATATGACATTGATAAACGTTTTAAACGTGCTTTAAATATATGTCAAATTAGATGTGTTACCATAATAAAAATCCGCAGCATTAGTTATAAAAGTCTCGCGAATCATTAAAGGATTTTTGCAGCACTGTTTAGGATTCTTAAGTCTCACGGCTGTGTAATTCGCATTTGTCTGACAATTAAAATATGTTTATAATGGGGAGTGAAGAACTCTCATTTCGTCCAGAAAAGTGATTTCATATCTTATATTTTTAAGAGCATCCGCCACTGGTGCAAAACTAATGGGTTCACACAAGGAGACAATCTGAGCCCGCTGATGTTTACACTTCTAATAGGGACCTGCCACCCAAAATCAAGAAAACGACACCCACGGTCGATATAATTATGTACGCGGACGACCTGGTGATTTACAGCCGGAGTAGATTTCACCTTCAACAAGCATTGGCAACCCTCTCTTCATATATTTCCGACGTTGGACTGGAAATCAACGCCCAAAAGACTGAGGCGATGAATTAGACGTGGCGGTAGAATAGCAGAAGGAGACACTTTAAGGCTAAACGGTCATGTTTTGAGCTAAGTTAATAGATTCACATACTTAGGGCTGACACTGACACCCAGTGGCAAAACGTTTGGTGTACATATAGAACAGCGAGTAGCAAAGGCATGGTGGCCGCAACAATGATAGCACAGCCGCAAAAACTGTCACTCAGCACGGCACTGGCTTGTTTAATATGAAAATAGCACCAACTGCATCTTATGGAATAGAACTGCTCTGGGAGAAACTGAGCACAGCACACCTCGCGTGTTAGATAGTACTAAACCTGCATTTCTAAAAAGGGTCTTGGGCCTGCACTGCTCAACGCGAAATCGTTTGGTCTATCTTCTTACAGGTACTCCGCTGTTTGTCGAACAGTTAAAGTCGCAGTTTAAGTTCCCAGAGACGCCGGCCTATCGTGAATTTATTAGGCTGTATGATGAAAAGATGGCAGACGTTGATCCGATTTTATAACACAAGAGCAATGACAAACACTGAGTGGAAGGGGGTGTGCCGAAATACTCGTCATACGGTTGTAAGATACGGTTCACGGGTTCCACCATGCAATATGTAGAACAGAAGGATATCATGACCTAAGTGATCTTTGTATGTGCAAATATTGTGGCTTATCAGTTCAAGATACCACGTTGGTCAATGTACGAAAATGACATCGATGACAAGTCTGAATATGATCTCATAGGATGGATTGTGGATATAATGTTCTTATAATAATATGTGTAATGTGCAATACCTAACCAAGGTGACAATAAACGATTGATATTTTTTAAGCATGTGATGAAACATGGCTCTATGCAACCAGGCAAAAAGGTGTCATCGCAAAATAAGTATATTCGAAGCTTGCGAGACTACTTTAGGCAAGCTTTTAAAACTAGGACTGTGTGCTTCACGCAGTGTTTGACGTTGCTTTTTTGCTTCGTCTAGCGCTGCAATGTCGACAGTTTTTGCTAGCGTTTATTTGTTTTTCATTAATTTTGTTTCTTATAATATATATGTGTAATGTGCAATACCTAACCAAGGTGACAATAAACGATTGAATATTTTTAAGCATGTGATGAAACATGGCTCTATGCAACCAGGCAAAAGGTGTCATCGAAAATAAGTATATTCGAAGCTTGCGAGACTACTTTAGGCAGCTTTTAAACTAGACGTGTGTGCTTCACGCAGTGTTTGACGTTGCTTTTTTGCTTCGTCTAGCGCTGCAATGTCGACAGTTTTTGCTAGCGTTATTTGTCCTGGAGTCCAGTAAGTACCAAAACCATTCTGGAAAACGTGGCGGGCGTCTACACGCACCATCCTCAACTTCGCCTCTTGAAGCGAGAGCTGCTGCGGTCTTCGGCAATCGTGCTCCTGCTACTTTTAGGGGGTGACATCGAAATCAATCCAGGACCTCCATGTGCAACCTGCGGGGGTCAGTTCCAGCAAGTTAAGGACCGGACCATTTGCGAAGGCTGCAACAAACCAGTACACTCTCATTGCGCCTTCCAGATACCCGATAAGTGTTCTATTAGCTGCAAGTCGTGTTTTTGGAAAGAAGTGTCCATTGTTGTCGCCAATAACACGACGGCCAAACAGCCCTGTGCCTGTGCAACCGAGCTACAATCATTAAAGAAAAGATCGACGAACTCACAAAAAAGACCACTGTGATAAATGGTCTTGCAAAACCAGCTGAGAAGCACCAAAATCAACAGTCATCACAACAGCAGCAGCAGCAACAACAAAGACAACAAGAGCGGCAACATTTCCAGACCAGCGGTAATAACATATACGCACCACCACTGTCAGCTGCTAGCACACCGCGCCGTCTCCGCTTTAACTCAACCGACCAGCACCGCAACGTGCATACACCAAAAGGACGTCCTCGACAACGTGGTAACAACAACTGGCAGACAGTGGGAAAACGTGGTCGAGTATTGCACGTGAACAAAGGCACCAACAAAATGACAGATCTAAAAGCTGTAGAAGATCACGATGTACCAGAAAGACCAAGAACAAAATCGCTTTTCGTTAGCCGGTTACAGCTATCGCATACGGCCGACGTGCTCAAAGAGTACATCGCCCGAATTGTGGGAACGGAGGCCGACGTGAAAGTAACAAAGCTGACAGGCCTGAATCAAGCATATTACAACAGCTTTCATGTGCAAGTGAAAGCTGACGTATTCAACGACCGTTAGACCCAAACGTGTGGCCGGCCGGTACTCCGTTTCCACCCTTTCCGCGGACAGCTAAAGCCATACCGAATCTCTGGGATGAGTGAACAGCCCTACCAGAGGCGAAAAACGAAGCAAGACCAAACGACGACAACTCGCTATCAAGTTACGCCCAAATGACCTGGACGTTGAACCTGCACAACACAACGTAGGATCGACACATGTCAACGGACGTGCGATCAAAATGTCTTCTGTGGAATGTCGAATCGCTAGAAGCGCTATGGAAAACCTCAGGGGAAGATGAATTTAACGATTACGACATTCTGCTATTAACAGAGACATTTGTAACAGACAGATCACGTATCTGCCTGCCTAACCATAAAGTATTTCATGGTCTGGCTGTGAAAAATCCTGGTAGAGGAAGACCCAAGTGGGGTGTATGTATCGCAATAAGAACTACTGAATGGGCCCAGCTATTACGTGCCACAGCTCGGCACGTTGTAATAGAAATTACAGACTACTATCTCATATGTATATATAGCCCCCCAGAACGACAAGTAGCCGATATTATTGAAGATATTGGGGAGTGTCTTAAACTTTGTACTAGGCCAGAAAAACATATTTTAATTGGAACAGACGCCAATTGCGACTTGACAAAGCAATGTAGCCGCCGAGCTGCCTTTATAGCAGGGACGCAAGATTTAAGACTGCAAATTGAAAATGACCATACAGAAGTAACATACATGAGCTGGAACGGCTCTAGCGCAGTCGATATTGTTCTGTCGTCAGCATTGCAGCCAGGAATCATAGTTCATCACCTTCGGTCATTACCCTCAGCTCTCCGCAAACACTGTAAGGTAACATTCGACTTGTCTCGCGCCCAGGCACCCATCGCGCCCTCAATACCTAGTTGTAAAATAAGTCGATCGCTAAACTCCCACATATTAATACAAGCATTACAATCAATGCAGGACCTCGATGACATAGACTGTAATGAGAGAACCCTCCGCTGGGCTATACACTTATCATCGATTACAAGAGTAAAAAGACGGTACAAGCACAAACCCTGGTTCGACCACGAATGTAAAGTTTTAAAATATGCAATTTGTAACAACAGAGATTATAGCCAAAATAGATTTTACCAACTAGCGCTAATGAGACGAGTTTTTAAAAACATGATACGAGAGAAAAAACAGCACTATGAACAACAGCAACGTCTAAATCTTATACAACTTAGTGTAAATAAACCTTGGCTCCTCCTGCCACGTAGAATAGATCCAGGAAACCCGCTTATAAATGATACCGAGTGGATCAGACATTTTAAAAACCTTTTAGGAAACGATTTTATACTTCCACCCGAAGATGACTCAGACGAAACTCTTGTATTTACAGAGGATGAAGTCATAAGTGCAATTATATCGAGACAAAATGGAAAATCAGCCGGGCCGGATTTTATTGTATATGAACATTTAAAAGCTAACGTGCAAACTATAGGTCCCTATCTTACTAGGCTTTTTAACAAATGCACTCGACAAGGCAGAATACCTAACGAGTGGAGAAAAATACTCATGCAGCCTATTTACAAAAAGAAAGGGGATCCTACTGATCCAAAAAACTATCGAGGAATTGCCTTAACTAGTGTTCTATACAAACTGCTTACATCGCTCACAGTAAAGAAGATGTATGAACGCACGGCCAATGATCTGCCCCGTGAACAGTTCGGATTTCTACCAGGGAAGTCAACAGCAGATGCGGTACAGTTTGTGATTGACCACGTAAATGAACGCCAAAGAAACAAAAATATGACGTACGCTGCATTTGTCGACTTCCAAACCGCGTTCGACAGTGTGCCTAGGGACCGCCTTCTTGAAACTCTTCGAGAGAGGTTCAATATTAAGGGCCAACTATTAAATTTAATCCGAGACATGCTGAGCCACAATATTATAACCATTAAAAACGGAAATCACTATGTAGACGAGCCTGTTACACAAAAGACTGGAGTAGCGCAGGGCGACTCTGCAAGTCCATTTCTTTTTATACTGTACATCTCTGGCTTAACAGACCTATTGCGCACAATGAAAGCACCGCATGCCTTTTACGCGGACGACCTCGTAATTTTAGCCAAATCCCGGGATCACGTACGATTCTATTTAAATGAAACCTCAAAATGGTGTGCGGAAAACCGACTGACAATTAATATTTCTAAAACTAAGATCCTTCGCTTCAGCCACGGCGGCTCATATGCCAATGCCGACCATCGCGTCAAGATCAACGGTACTTGCATTGAGCTGGTCAACCATTTCTCGTATCTCGGCGTCACCCTGACGCCGCGATTGACTTTTACTAGACACATCGAGGAACTGCGAGCAAAGGCCATGGCCGCAATTGTGCTACTCGGAGACATTCGAGATGTAGATCTTGACACAGCAATGAAAATATTCAGGATGAAAATTAGCCCAATACTCCAGTACTGTCTTCCAGTAATTGCGCCGCACCTAACACTACATGATCTCAAAAATTTGGACCGTGTAAAGGCGTGTTTTGCGAAACGTGTACTAGGATTACCTAAGAACGCGTCAGCTACCCTGGCATTAGAACTATGCGGAGAACGCACTCTGGTAGAAGATATAGTGCTAGACAAGTTACCGATCAGTACAAATACACTTGAAATGTACAGAACATTCAGAGAGGATCGAAATGTAAACTTTGCTATGCGTAATTATACAGATGGGCCTGCCTTTTGCTCAGAGAAGTGGAAACGAGCCTTTCAAAGTAACCGGTCATTATTGTGCAGGGTAACATGGCACGGTTATCACCACTATATGTGCCTCAAGGGTGATTGTTATGATATAAATGAATGTGTGTGTAGTTTTGTGGTGAGTGCAACATATGTCGCTATCACGTTCTAACATGCCTGGCAATTGACTCATATTCATTACAGGCGCGTGTGAACGAGATTTTGTTATAGTTTCGTGAATCATGTGTATCAATTCAATCCTACTACCAATAACTATGGTGAATAAATATGATGCGTTATATATGTACATATATATATATATATATATATATATATATACGTATATATATATATATATATATATATATACACATATATATATATATATATATATATATATATATATATATATATATACACACACATATATATATATATATATTTGCACTAAATTAGGCACTCATTCTGTAATCTAATAAATATACAATATACGGCTAACTTTAACTGTACACGTCTGGTATTCATAAATTTGCAACCCCAGTAAAGCGACACTCGACATCGCAACAATGGCAAAACTTTCTTGAGAATTGGGTCAGTCGAAAGTCAAGTCTTAGCGACGCCTTGATCAACAATTGAGCAAACAGTGTATGAAATGTTATATATATATATATATATATGTATATATATATGTATGTATATAATATATATATATATCTATATATCTCTCTATCTGTATGATGTATCTATATCTATATATATATAATATATCATCTCTCTATCCTGTCTCTATCCTGTACATGTATCTCTCTATCTTATTATGTCTACTACTCTCCTCTTCTCTCTACTCTCACCTCTCTCTCTAACATATACTCTCTCATCTCTATCTCTCTATCTCATCTCTCTGTATCCTCTCTCTCTATCTCTACTCTCTGTCTCCACACATAAACGTATGCAAATGCCGATTTTATATTGAAAATACATTGAATATTCCCGCCATTCGTCTAAATACACAATACCGCGTTATTTGTGCCGTTGTGTATATATGCGTGTGTGCAAGGAAAAGTACAAGAATCGAAGGAGGGACTGTATAGTGCCTTGTCCTATGCCGATGAACAGGCACAATGGGGACAGGGTCTTTGGTGCTGCTGCTGCCGCCGTTATCTCGCCGGCGGGACTTTTCCATCGTCTCTACATGTATCGCTGTATTATTCATCTATTCATTTATTGCACTACTAATTGAGCAGTTCGCGAACGCATACGCCGAAGCATTGGCAGGTAGATAAGGTAGAAAGAGCGAGCGACGGACTACAAGCACTGCAAGCGCGAAAGACGGTGGCTAGCGCTTTGGTGATTATCCCTGTGCGCGGGCAAACCGGTCGGTCGCCAAACGACCGGTGGACCTGACAAACGTTTGCTGCAGATTAAAGCCCCGGTTGGCGCAACGGCCAGATGAGACGGAGAAATAGTTGCTGAGCCAACTGTGGCTGCTTCTGCTGCTGCCACTGCTGCGAGACCATACAAGGACCTCGTCCTGAGGAGCACCTTGTCCTGTTTCTCATAGCACGTAGACACTCTTTTAATTTTCACCTTGTCATTTTTAAGACTAGTATAGAGACCCTACCTACGATATGAGCACATGTCCAACTGAGTCAGACAACCGGTTGAGTCCAGCCGCTCTCTTTCTCTCTCTCTTCACAGACACCGCCGCTATATAGATATTCTTATTAAACTGTAAACACTGCGAAATAGCGAAACAAAGCAACCGGACATTCTTCATTCTTCTACCTCAAGGGGCGGGTTGGTCCGAAGACACTGTTCGGACGTTCTTTTTTATCGAGGCTCATTTCGAGTTCCGACCCTTGAAGTCAGAAGCAGGCATCGTTCTTTGGTGGGTGTAGGAGTATCCGTCGGCTACACTGCCGCCGAGAACTGGCCAGCATCTATAGTCTTTCAGGAAAATTGGCTCACTCATGGCGAGACGCCACAACTAGACCTACGAGTGTCTTCTCCGGAATTCGTGTTGGGCGTTGGAGGGAAGGCCGTTCTCCGTTGCGAAATCCGGGATGAGGGTGGTTTCAATTACGAGCTCAAAGCACTTCGTTATAGAGACGGGAAGAAAAACTGGTTGAGAAGGGGTTAGGCTTAGTTGGGGTAGAGACAAGGCCGGCGGCCTTTCGTACGGTAAGAAGCAACACTCGTCAACCTAAAAAAAAAAAACTTTCTGGGCTGACTCTCAGCCAAGATTTAACGTCCGTGGGACTGCTTTTCGCATTATTTCGTATACGGACCACCCCATAAATACAAAGGTGCAACAGTGGGGTTCGATCCCGCTCACCTATGTGTCTCCTCCGGTGCACCACGCCCCCGGGCTCGACAGCCTTGTCAGCCTGTCGAAGTATCTCCGTCTCCGTGGCGGACAGTGCTTCAGGCTTTTTCACGGGAAGCTTAGCCGCGGAAATGGGAGTAGAATATTGCCTAACATAACGCGACTAGCCGTTCTATATGCCGGATGAGCGCTAGAGATTTGATGCTTTTTCAGGGTTTTTCATAAAGAAAGTTCAATTGATAACTGTTGCAGTGAAAACAGGGTGGATACGGGTCCCGGATGCTGTTTCATCTAAGCCGAATGTCGGCCGTCGACCGGCATAAGGTGTAACTGGATGGCGGCGGCGGCCTGGGCACTCCTCGCAACCAGAAAGGCACGTAGCCCTTTAGAGAGCCTGAACTCGCCCCGCCGTTTTGGGTGCCTCTTCGGCGCGATCTGCCTTTTTAGCGAGTCCAAGCGTTTATCGGCTCCATGTCAACTAACGAAAAGCACATATGCCAACGCATGATTTGCGCACCAAATCTGACGAAACGGTGGCCAATTAGAAATTCGGCATCGCTTACTACTGGACAGTTTATGATTCTGTAGGCCTCTGTCTAGCGATTTCGAATCAGATTGATACAAGACGTGCGGCTGCCTACGGGAAAAAGGAGCACTCGTATTAAGCACAACTAGCATTTTGTTCCCATTCCTGCGCTAGCCGCAAAGCCGCCGAGGTTAAGGTCGTGTCAGATCTCCAGCTAGTAAAAGCGGCGTTAAAATATTTGATTATAACTAAGACTGGTGAGGTGCATTGCTTTATGGAAGACAATACGTTATCTACAAGCCTGTTGAGGTCAAATAGGACGTTAAGTTTTCAATCAAATGAGTGATGCGTCGGACATTTGCCGACCCTATCTATGTCAAACTTAAGCCGCCGCCCGATCCAGAGGTTCGAACGCGGGAATGTTAGTCTGTTGCAATGCTGGTCGATTTGCGTATGCTGCATTTCCACCTTTGCAGGTTTGGTTGGAGTGTACTATGAAAGCGACTCATATGCATTTATTGCTTTTGCAGCTTGGTGGTCTTCGGGAGAGGGCGATTGCTCTCCTCGTATTCGAGCTCTGCCGAAAGCTAGAGTAAAGCCCGCGGCGAGGTGCGCAGGTGCCAGTGAGTTCTTGGATCGGCAGGCTCCATCGAGTTGCAATTTGTATTAAGGCAAGCAGCACCATATGCAGTTGTAGCCGTAAACTGCTGTATAGTTCTTGGCCAATGTTTATCAATGCCCGTGACTACGAGCTCGCGTGCTAGATTAATTCATTCTCGGGCACTTGTTTCTTCGCACATATTTGTCACCTGATCTCCATTTTTGTTAAACAACTTAATCAAAGGAGTTACAAATACCGGAGTACCATTACATAATCATTACTATTGCGATTACCATTAACACGATTATTATTATTATATTATTATTATTATTGCACCTTTACAGTTAGCGGGTTATGCAACATACAAGTCATTGCCATCTAGCCATGTATCGAATGCACGACTTGCCACGTCCAAGTGGCAGGTCCCGTCTGCTTGCTGGCTTCCGCCCAATCCCAATCCCGCCGCTTATTTCTCCTTCCGCCGTAGTATTATTGTAGTCCACTTTGCAAGTAGATGCCCCAAAAACGTCGCTTTGCTCGTTATCGTATGGCATCGCCTGGCTGCAACATTCGGTACGCCAGTCTAGCAAGCAGGCAACGTGCAGTGATCTGCATCTCGATGCGGCGCTCCATTCGCTCTATCACTAGAAACAAGACTAGAAACACGAGCGAAGAACCGGCCGGGTATATCTAGTATGTGTATGAGCTTCGAGGCAGGCATTAGACCGCTCATTCACTCCCAACTACGAGTACGGGCAGTCTTGGCCGCCGCCGTCGCCGCGCAGAAGAAAAACACGAAGAGAAAGAAGAAAAACAGGAGAGAAGAAGGAAGAGGCGGGACGGACAGACACAGACGTTAACGCCGAGCGACAGCATTGTACGGCGCGGCTTGACGCGTGGATGCAAATAGTGGTAGTGAGGGCACGCGCGCACAGGCAAGCAATCGCGCAGAACCGTCGGCGGTGTCAGTGGCCAAAGGGCACTGGAAAGGGCGCCACGGAAAGGGCTTGCTGGGAAACAGGGCTGGCTGTAGGCGGCGAGCTGGAACGACCGTTTGAAGTAACGACGGGGGCTGCAACGACGACAACGACGACGAGGAGGATGATGAAAAAGAAGAAGGGGAAGCTTGTAGAAGAGGCGCCGGGGGTTGGCGGCTTTCCCTTCCTCTCCGTCGTTCTCTGTCCTCCCCCCTGAACGGCAGAGCCGTCTTCCGCCACTACCCGCGGTGGTTGCAGCAACAAATAAAGACGGGAGAGACCGGAGGCCGGGGCCCTGCCAACGAAATGGGGCCGGCCACAAACCCCGTCGTGGCTTGCTGGCGCCGTCGCCACCACCCCCGCCGCCAACGACAACGTTGGGCCGTCCCCCCCCCTTCAAGCCCTTCTCTTCCCACCGCAGCAGCAGAGAAAAATACAGGGAATTTGTGGAATAGTCGGCGGAAAGGGCAGACTCCATCGTCGTCGTCCTTCTCCTGTTCCTCCTCCTCCTACAGGCGGTCCATGAGTTTGTCCGACCGACCGACCGTCCGTCTGTTAGGCTCTCTTCTACTTCTACCTCGAGAACTCATCGTACCACGTTTTCCTCGACCCCTTCTTCCACTTCTTCTTCGTCTTGTCCCTTCTCCTAGTGCTCCTCTAACAAGAGCCCAACTAGCCTTGGGGCCACGGTCGTGGGTTGAGTCGGCAGGGGTGAAGGCCCTTTCCGCGCCGCGACGAGCCCGCTGGCTGACTGACTGTCTGTTTATCTGTTCAGTCTCTGTTGCCGTCGTTGTTGTTGTTATTGTTGTCGTCGTCGGCGTCGTTGCCGCCCCCTTGCTCGTAGGGCCCTACCGGTCGACAGACAAACTGTTCGTTGGGAGGAAGCTGCGCAAGCTTGAACTGCTGCAGCAGCCAGCAGCACAGCAGCAGCAGCAACAACAGCGGTAGCGATGGCGGCGGTAGCAGAAGCCGCGGCTGACCGAGCGTCGGACGTTTGAGTCAAAGTGGGCGTCCAGAGATGGCTGGTCCTTCTAGGATCTTGGTGGTCCCAATCATGCCCGCTGTCGCGCGGGAGCTGCTGGCGCATTTGTAGCGGCGCTGCTGGCGCTGTAGTAGCCAGAGTAGCTCGAGCGCACGAGCTAAGCGACTGCACCCACCACCAGGGACGGCTGTGACAGCCGGCTGGTTAGCGTCTCCACCAATCTTACCGGCGTCAGCGTCTTCGTCGTCGTCGTCTTTCTTCTTTTTCTTCTTCTTCTTGTCCTTCGCCTTTTTCAGGCTGTTCTCTGTCTTCATTTCTCTCTCATCTTGCGCGCACTCTCTCTATCTCATTCGTGTTCCCCTTTTCCTTCTATTCTCCCTCGTTGCCTTTCTCCATCCCCACCTTCGTCTCTTCCAATTGATCTCTTTCCTTTTCCCTCTCTTACGCCGTCTTCCCTCTTCCCTCTCTTGCCCTCGGTCGCGCGGTGCCTCTTTACAATCCATCCATCGTTTCGAGTTATCCCTACAGTGTGTCGTCGTCTTCGTCATCTTCGTTTCTTGTCGTCACTCGTTATTTTCGTTGTTGTTGTTCTGCTTGTTGCTGTTGGCGTTGCTGCTGCTGTTGTTGTTGTTGTTGCTGTTGTTGTTGCCGCCGCCGAAAAGCTTTCCACTTGCCGTAGCAAGTACATCTGGCAACCGCCGCAGTACCATAAGCAGACGCAGTGGTTTTAGTTGTGGTGGTAGAGGTGGTGATCGTGGTAGTGGTCAAGGTGTTTAATATGGTGAAGGTGAAGTTGGCTACGACGTGTTCCGCTACTGCTGCTTCTCGTGCTGCTATTTGAGCCGACACAGCTGCTTCTCTGGCATCATCCGCGTTTTCCGAGGGTAGCTTGCGGCACGCTGCGATGCGAGATCGAAGTAACAGAACAGCGCCGTGCCACTGAAAGCGCGCCAGAGCAGATAACAGAACAAAAACAAGAACAACAACACCAGCAACAGCAACAAGAACAACAACAACAACAGCAGCAACAGCAACAAGACCAAAACCAACAACAACAACAAATTGGTAAAGGGAAAGAAGGAGCCACGGGCAACCGAAGCAACAACCACAGCAATAACCTCTGCAAACGTGTCCGTGTCCATGTTCATGTTATGTCTGTCAGACGACACTAAAAGGGTCAGCCCGACTGGACCCGACAGAGGATACTCGAGAAGAGCAACAGTAGAAGGAATAGTATTGTGATAGCAGGAATAGTAATTGTAGTAGTAGTAGTAGTAGTAGTAGAAGTCGTAGCAGTAGTTTGCGTAGCGGCATACAGTTATTGGCGACGCAATCCGCAAACCGTCCTGACGAGCACGATTGAGGAGAAAGAGGAAAAAAAGGTCGCTTTCGGTGGTGGTAGTGGTGGCAGTGGTGGCTACGTAGTAGCAGTAGTAGTTTGGAGAAGTAAGAATCACTGAGAGAGACACTCAACTAACTGGACTCATCTAGACCGACAGAGGCATGCTGCACGCCTGGCACGCAGGCGGCCTATCGGGAACCAGTGGTGCTGATAAGTAAGTCTTTGCAAGACTACTGAAGAAAGAGGAAAGGGAGAGGTTCGTGCACGACTGTGTGGTGGGTGTGTTAGTGTTGGGTGTGGGTGGGGGTGTCGGGGGTTGTGCGGGGTTCGGATGTGAATGAGTTAGTGCGTGAGTTTACGTCCGTGAGTGACACTGCTAGGTGATAGCTGTGAGTGAAGCTGTGCGGTTGGCAACCCCCAATGCGATGATGATGATGATGATGATAATGATGCGAATGATAAATCGAAAAAAGAGCGCATCTTGCTGAGCGGACGCCGAAGAGGAAGTAGAAGAACAAGAACCAGCAGCAGAAGAGAGAGAAGAGACAGAAACAGCAGCCAGCCATGCGGTCGCCGTGACGCCGATGATCGCAGAGTTGCGGTCCGAGCTGTGGCGTATTTAGCCCAGCACGCGCGCGCCAGAGAGAGAGGGAGAGAGGAGAGGCGGGAAGAGGAATAGAGAGAAGGCGATCCCGAGCAATGCGTTGCGGAAAGCGGAACAACAAATTGCTACGTCGTGTGTGTGCGTATGCTTGAGATGCCGTACGTGACAGGAGAGTCAGGACAAGAGCAGTTCTAGTCGTCGTCGTCGTTGTCGTTGTCGTCGTCGTCGTCGTCGTCATTTGTGTACTCTTTGTTGTAGCCCGGATGTTCAGTGCGCGGTGTGTACAAGCCATGTTCTGCGGCCCCGTCGCGGCGGCGGCAGTGATGGCCCCGTCTGCCGGCCCCTCTGAGGAAAGCAGAAAGCAGCTTGGGGTGTGATTGCGGCGGCACGGGTCCTGCTACTGAGGCTGCTTCTGCTGATGGTGGTGGTGATGCTGCTGCTGCCGCTGCTTACAGGGACACAGCCCGATGATAGATATGTCAGAGCCCAGCCCACGAGCCGGCCAAAAGTGAACAACTAACTCGTGGTGAATCCTCGGAATAGCAACGCGCGACGAGTTGTTGCAGTTGTCCTAGTCAATCATAGTTTGTCAGAGTGGCTGTAAGAGCAGCTGTAGTAGTAGCAGCAGCAGCAGGAGTAGTGTAGTAGTAGTAGTAATAGTTGCAGTAGTAGTAGTAGTAGTAGTGGTAACAGTGGCACCAGACATTCCTGCGGCAGTGGTCGGGAAATAGTGCGCGTTTCAAGAAGCGAAGGACGATTCCCGCCTTTGCCCCGGCTGGCCCTTCAACGTCGACGGCAGCGCCACTACTCTAGCCGATGCAACAAGGACCTCATCATCTTCATTATCATCATCACCATCGTCGTCGTCATCATCATCATCATCATCGCCGCCTGAGCACCCTCACTGTCATCTTGTTCTTCGTCATCCATCCTCAGCAGCACCACCAGCACCATCACCATCAGCATCCCCGCCGCCGAGGCCGTTGCCGCGGTCTCGAACATTCGCATCTGTCGCCCCCATAATTGTAATGCTGGCGACGACGACGACGACATCCAATTAAGCAGTGTCCGTCCGTCCATCCGTCCGTTCGACAAGCGTCGGTCTTCGGTCAGCGACAGCAAGAGACGACGAATGAGGAGAGCTGCGGTTTGTCGTGTATCGTAGGAAGAAATCATTGGTGAGGAGCATAAAGAGGAATCCGGAACCAGAAGACGGAAAATAAGAGGAGATTTCCTGCCGATGTGGTCTGTGAGTGCGTGCGTGCGTGTGGACGTGCGTAGTGATTGCCTGAGTGAATGTATCCATTGATGTGTTGTTGAGTTCCCCCTGAGTTACCTCACCAGCCCTCCCTCCGTCCATTCCGGTCATCGTTAGGCCATCGTTAAGACGCATGGTGCCGTACCTACCAACTACGACAACACACCAAAAAACTAAGTGTCAGCAGTCCAAGAAGAGCTCCGTATAAGAGTGCTAGAAGCTAGAATCTAGAAGCAATTATTCTCACCAGGGAATTTGCGAGCCCAGGGAGGACTTAAAGTGCAAAGCCCGCTTGGGCACCCATGTATCGTCCTTAGATGCTCTTCGCCATTCAACAATCACGAGGCAGGTATACCTAGGAAAGCATAATTAGCCTTAGAGCTAGCCGTGCAGGATTTGTTTGATCCGTGTCCAGTTATTTGTCGATAGACAAATGTCAATGTTCCATTAGTCTTTTTTTTTTAGTATTTGTTAAAAATGGCGCCTATAAAAAGTCACGTGCGGCCACGTCGTCGTACGTCATGGCAAGTTAACCAGATGACAAAATATAAATCAGCATAAACGTTCCACTGCTTTTACTATTCTCATAGTATCGCACGTATCCGTTATCCGGCGTTCCACCATCACCACCGCCGCCATCATCACCTCGAGCGAAACTTGTCGAAACAGATTCAAGCGTCTGTTTTCTGAACAATTGTCGGAAAGCATCAATCACAGATAATGGATGCGTGCTTGACTTGCGCGTTCGTCGAGGCCCCTGGCGTCGACTGGTCGGCGTCGACTCTTGTTGAAAACCGTCCCAATGACGGGCACAGAATCGATGGAGAATGTGGACAACAAAACCACCAACAACAACAACAACAACAAAACAAGCAACAACAATAACAACAACAGTAACAACGAGAACATCAACAGCAACAACAAGAACACTCGAAGCAACAAGGACGACAGCAGCTGAAGCAACAACAACAAAAAAACAACAACAACGACAACGACGATTGGTCAGCGTACGAAAAGAACGGGAAGTAGCCTGCGTGCAAGCGTTCTGCAAGAACAGGTGGGAGTTGCACAGCCCTTAGCGGATCAACTAACCATCGAGAGGGGGAATTGGACCGCGAAGTCCGCCGAGCGTGCAATCGAAGAAGACTCGGGAAAGCTCGCTTCTTCGCCAGAAAGATGAGGGCGGCATTGTGGTGGTGGACAGCGATGCTCACAGTAGCAGCAGCGGCAGCAGCAGCAATCGCTTCAGCAGCTTCATCGACTCTTCGAGAGAAGCAATACCTTCAACGTTTTTTGTCCTTCTTCTTTTACTTCTTCTATTGTCTTTCCTCGCTGCTCTGCTGTCTCGCTTCGGCCTGATACGGCCGCTGAAGCCGTTTCGTTCCTGCCTTCTCTGTCCTGCACCTTCGTGTAGCGGCACGTGCGCCCGGGTGAATGAGAGTTGTTAGCTGCCGAACGGCGTGCACTTGCAAACGTACCTATCGAGTTATCTGCCTACATAGTAGTAGTAGTAGTAGTAGTATGATGAATCGACCAAGCAAGCAGCCAAATGCGAAGGACATACGCTGAAGGAGGCCACCGTCCACCAGTGGTTACCTGCCGGGCACTATCCGACAATTCGTCTGGATCCTGCACCCTGTCCAGCCCAGGCCTGGCCAACGCAGCCCAGACCAGCAGAGCGAGGCAGACAATGTCCGCGAATCGACTTGTCCTTTGCCCATCTGTTTCCCTTCCCCATCGGCCGCTATTCGAGTTGAATTGTTGCGCCTCGATTGGACCAGATAGTGAACGCCGGTCCTCCTATGGCCCAAATAGCCGATGTCGGGCACTGCGCTGTGTGCCATTTGAGAGTCCAATAGGTAAGAATATTCTAGGCCTGCCAGCCGGGTAGGCGAAGATATGGAGCAAGTGCTTTCACAGGTGCTTGCTTGTTGAAGGGGCGCGAGTCGACGCAGGTCGCTTTTTTTCTCTTTACAACTTAGCAACTGAGTAATCCAATTTGCAAACCCCTACCTAGAAAGATCGCGTCTAAAAGGCCGGACGTGTTCTGAGATTTCTAGGGTTTTGCCAACAGTCATTTTGGCAGCACGGCCAAATCTCTGCACCACTGCAGCACCACTCTCACTGGTGAGGTGCATTATCTATTCTTGTTTAGAGAGAATTCGATCAACGACTGGGGTCAAATCAGTGGCACTCCGCTAAATGACAGCCATGGGTAGCGTATTAACCCCCTCCAGACTCCGCCGCCACTGTTGTTGTTGCTCGTGTTATTGTGATGCTCGCGTTGCTGTTGTGATTATCACCAGCGCCTTCACCCCAATTGCAAAGCCCCCCAGCTGCAATCGAGTAAATGCTGCTAAAGTCACACCGACGAAGAGCACTGGCGAAATAAAAAGCAACCCTATATTCGGCTACAAAAATGTTCCTCTTTGCAGGTAGTGGTGTCATAATTTGTGCCGACCGAATGTCAATTTGAAACTGGCGACGAACTAATATAGCCGGAAAATAATAAAAACGTTTTTACTCTATGATTCATACGATGCAGTTCACTACATATAGGTGATACCATGTCGCAAAGAGGCTCCAGTTCTGTGGAGTGTTGTTGTTACTGTTATTAATATCGATTCATTTCAAAGTCGCATTCTAAAGCGCTATTTAGATCCGTGGGCTACAAATGAGCAACAGTCTAATTGTACAGTATAAAATACAATACTGAATACAGCATTCTGATTTGACGAGTTTTTGAAAGCATCTATTAAATGCACTGATACATTACACCCGAGTTTCCGTTTCTACGCTTTTGCTCGTTTATGCAAAGGGCTTCTTCTTGCTTAGAACGTTTTTGATATGGGAAATATGTTAATATATATATTATATATATACACTTGCTTGCTTTTTATGTTAACTTTTTCACGATCTTCGCTCATCACTCAATCAAGCATTTTGTAAGAAACAAGTGCCGAGCTCGGATCGGGGAATTTGCAAATCCAGTGCCAACTCACCTGTTTTCTCACTCCGTCCCGTTTCCCACGTATTACGTATGTCTGGCGTCCTCTCTTATCTGGGCGCCAACTGATAAGAAGTAACTGAGGGTAACACAGTAGGCCGCACTTGCTCCTTAACACTGAGGCGAGACAAGTGCAGCCTTAATAGTGCCCGGATCATTATCGTCATGAACTCATAGTGACAGATATCTTTCATTAGAGCTTCGGGCTGTGTGGCTATGTGGGTGAGGTGAGTGCTCTGCCTGACTGTCGTTCACTATAGCCACTAAGAGTGGGAATGGGGAATGGTTGTACCCGTACATCGTAGCATAATGGACCCTTATTGCACAATGGGTAGAACCTTTACCGGTAGCAAATCGCGTTGCTCTTCTTGGACATCAACGCCATAATAATAATAATAATAATAATA
>QVRM01006274.1:0-32656 GCA_003439945.1 Dermanyssus gallinae | reverse complement strand
GGTCGCGAGGCGCAGACGAATGCACCACGCCACCGGCTCGACAAAGGTAGCATTAAGGCGCAACTGAAGGCACACATACCGCGCCGAGATGTAACCCAATGTTTACTATATAAAATTCCTAAGAATATAATTCCACTTCAAGGCGCGTCGAAGTTCAGTAGAACCGCTAATGTTTAGCTTTAGGTCTAAGTAGTTTCCCACGCGCTTGTATATTTTAATTATATAAAACATATTTTTCATTATATAAACTAAAATTATTATATATTATTAAATAATATATAATTTAAAACCAATAAAAAGGAATGATACAAATTATAACATTAACATCGCTATTTTTGTAGATAGTAAATACCAACGGACCGCCTATAAAATCAGTGTAAGTTTACAAAATTGTTGTAAATCATTAAGTTATTATTTCTCTGTTGGTTCTTATCGTGCTCGTAAATACGGAGCGCAACTAACCTATATTTGATAAATATTTGTTTATCTTTATTAGCAAACGTAACATAGTATATATAAATATATATCTTCACCAAAAGTATATATATATATACCTTTGCATATAGGCGGAGACCGAGCGGGTTCTTTCTACTGAACGAGACAGAAAGAGAGAGAACATTTGTCACGACGGCATCGCAGCACTAGACCGCGAACGCCAAAAGCCCACCAGTCACCAGAAATAATCAGCACCTGAAATTGGATTAGCAAAAGCAATCAAACGGATTGACAAGTGCAGCACATTCGTTTGGTAGCCTGCGAATTGTGTCGATCGATTGCCCTATTGTTCAGGTGTTCCGTAGGCGCAAACCAAGATGCTTTTAAGCACTCTAGCCTAGGTGGCGTAAACGAGTCGTGGGTCGTGTTTTTGTAGCGCTCCCAAAAAAAAAGATGAGAACGCAAAAATTTAGTTCAAGCGTGAAAATTCCAAGAAACCTGCGGTCCTACCCAACCACCTTGACCCAGAAATTAAATAAGTGCTTAGGTGTATTCTAAGTGAAACGGCCGACGTTCAGTGAGAAACGATAGAGGCTCGAAAACTTTCGGTCGCCAATCGAGCGCTGTGTTGGAAATCGAACGCACGTAAGCGAATGCAGGCTTAACGACGAAGCAAAATCTCGCAGCTTCGGAAGTGCTGTCTGTAGAGAGACATTAACGAGTAGCTCATAACAGCTGCGTCGATTCGTTCGATTGGGTTACTACAGGCAGGGTTATCGAATTATGCCGAACAAAAACAATCTACAGTGACTAGATATATCAGATACCGAATTTAGACAAAAGGTCTCCTTATTGGAGACCAACAAAATTCAGCTGATCTGGTGAATAAACACCGCCGCGACGGGATTAGCAAAAATAAGACACTGCATTAGAAAGCTCGCTTACTAAGAAGTTAACAAGTGAGTTCAAGCCCTGCTAGTGTGCTAGAAACGCGAACTTTTTATTTTATAGAACAAATTGCCAGCAAGTTACACAGACATTAACGAGGGAGGTCGAAATGCATGCTTCATTGCACATCATGTATGCAAACATGGGCAAGGGAATAGGGAAAAAGCTGGAATAGTTCTTGCTTAAGGTGGCATCTCTGTCTATGCCACCGACGAGAAGAAGCTCGATTTCCGATCTTTCGGACCAAAGAGCAACAAGGAAAGATAAGCATCAGCAATAGCAACAACCGCGGAGCCAGCTGATAGCAACGAGGCGCTATATAGGTAAACTAAAATAAAAAGAAGAACGAAATCAGGAGAAAGGCAAGCGTACAAAAAAACGAACGGCAAAAAAGGATTCTACTAATAAATACAAAGGAAAGTATAAAGAATGCAATAGACACTTGACAGCACTCTAGTAAAAAGTTGGGTTGTTCACCTTAGGAGCGACAAGTGCAAAATCTGGATAAGCTTCTAGTAGAGTTAGAAAAACAACATAACCAAGATATTCTTAAAAGCACATAACAGCTCGGAAATGTTGTAAGACAGCGACGTACATAATAAATAAACATGGCGTTTTATTTATTTAAATTTGTATCGTATATATATATATCTATATATATATATATATATAGTAGGGACAATAATAGATGAATGGACAAACAATGAGCTGGTGCTATAAGCAAACATAACAGAATCGCTTCCATGTGATTGATAAAAGTGCTTTAGGGTTGTAGACGGGAACACAGTGCTGTGGGCAAAACATTCGATGCCAGTTAAAGCACACGGATCAGCAAGGGCAGGACATAAGCGGAAATCAATCGAGGGCCGTCTGTGACAGGTGCTACATGTCGCCAAATATACGCCAAAAGTTCACTGAATTCCTAGACAACCCCGCAAACGAGATCAGGCGATGCGCAGCCGAAACGATTCTATTCTGGTTAGAGGAAGCTTCAGTATAGCTGTACGGGATAGAAAGCAGTCGATTGGACGGCAGAGGTCGAGAGCTTTCAGAGTGGCTAGCCCACTGGCCATGACGCTATTCAACGATGGCTCTTGACCCACGTCTCAGAAAAAAACGATGACCACAGATGAATAAGTTTAAATATGTATGAAACTTCCCAGTCCACCAGGCGGGAAACAACACCGAACACCATCGCACATCGCCACAAAAATAGATTTCGAATAGAAGTAAACGCAAGACGGCAAAGGCTCCCCCAAGAAAGAAGGAGATCCTCTTTTATAGTGTGGCAGACCTACTGCTGCGTATGTCAAGCAGCGTCTGAAAATAGGCAGAGTGGGACCCTCGTCACCCGCCGGCCAAATACTGGTAAGCTAAAACTTTAGAAAAACAGCGAGCAATAGCGACTAAGATTAGATAGACATGGGAGGACTTTAAAGAATGCTATCAACAGCAGTAAAGGGATGAAATAGCGAGAACACTGCAAAACAGAGAAAACATATAGAACCCTATAAGATCATGGTTGAGATAAAAGGCCATGCAACACCAACGCTTTCTGGCAACATGTGGAAAGCTTTATAAGTCGACTCCTTTCGAGTTACGCTGACTTCGTCCTTTCAAGGTAGCTTTATCTCCAGCAAGGCACTCTATCCAGACGGGATCCCGACGGAAAAGCCACCACGGACACCACCCAAATGCTTTTGGACACGTTGAGGCAAAAGCATTCGAAACGGTCATTAATCAACATGAAGCTAACGACAAAACTGAAAAAAAACAGAGGCACTCTCAAACAAATTGGCTTCCAGGGAAAGAGCCATCGATCTAGTTTACAGGAGCAGAAAACGAAAAGGGAAGAACCAATGGTCCGCGGTTACATAGTCGTCCTTCTGGAATCCCCGCAACGCCTTAACTCGCTGAGTGGCAAATCATCATTATAGTCGTAATGGCTCAAAAGGAATTTTCCTGCGCCTTCCTGCGCCTTCAAATAATTATCACAGGTCAGTTATCCATCGGAATAACGGAACTCCACAAGTTTGCGATAACTGCCGGAGTCCTACAGGGCTTCTACTCTGGAACCTGGCGTACGACGACGTACTGAGACCTCGCTCGGGGTGTCCAGACGATCGCTCACGCGGCGACCTAGCATACTAATTACAAACGAATCACCTGCGCTGCATACTGGACAGTAGAAACAACGGCCATTGTTGCATCGCAAGGCTGATGTCATGACTTAGAATGTCATCGAATAACGAACACAGAATAGGAAACGGAACCGCTCCGTATAAAAAACCAAGGCCCAGAGGCAAACGCTTAGAGAATGGTACGAGGATTTGAAGGACTCCTTTTCAGCGAAGTGAAACGAAGGCAGCTTAATGAAAATGGTTGTAGCATATACTTATTAAAATAGAAAAAAAAAATCATGGTAGAAGGTCTTGTTGGTATTCTTGTAGTATCTGCAGTAAATGGTTTTTTTGCTTTAATGACCTAGAACAATCAGTTAACGTCTACAGCTTTACTACTGATAAGTTTCATCTAAACGTTCCTATTCTCTTGCTTTACGCTCGACGGACGATGGGGAGGGGGCCAGGCTCGATGCGATGATAGACCTCGACCATGGTCTGCCTTGTCATCAACTATTGATGATTGCAGGTTTAAGGAATTGACCAAGTTGGCGATCAATGTCGTTGTCAGTTCTACTCGCAGATGTGCGCTAAATACCACGCAGTGCACCGCTAGAAGCATCCGCGGTACCTTTCTGTACCTTTTCGCCTGATGGGTTGGTCGCTGACGTGTTCAAATAGTGTAAACGACGATTATGTGCCACTTTGAAGTGCACTTATTGCAAATAAAAACAATATATATTATATATATACTGATGGATGTACATCATTATCATCATCATCACTAGCATCACAAAATCATTGGATGTCGTCATCATTATCATCATCATCACTACCATCACAAATCATTGGATGTCGTCATCAGCTGATGCGTGTATCCGTGTGACGCGAACTCATTTGACGCAAAGAAAAATAGGTAGAGAAACATGGTGCGGACGTTCATGCACGCGTGCGTGATCAAGGTCTGGCCAGGCGCAAATTTACAAAGGGTGTCACGATATCTACGTGTAGCCAGCTGTGTGGAACCTAGAATGGGTTTGGTCTCTTATCATTAAATTTCTCGATTCAGCCAATCGAGAAATTGTTTTAAACAACACCGCACAAAACCGAAAACGTAAGAAACTCGTGTTAAACGCAAGAAACTCGTAAGCGTTAAGTAACTAGCTGTCAAGTACGGACAATTTATGCATTGTACCATGAACCACCGAGTCGTATATCCAGCAATCGAACTGATTGTTTGCCGGTCTGCTTTTCCATCTAAAGTAATTTACCTCTCTTTGCGAGCATTTACACACCACCTAACACGCATATATATATATATATATATATATATATATATACGTGTATGTGTCTAGATAATTCAATTGGCATCCTTGGCATTCGCCTTATGACCGCAGCTCATCGGATAACTCTAGAGAGCACGGCGCATCTCTGTAGGCAACCTTGTTTCCTCAAACAACGTTTGCTAGCTCTATTCACTGCTACAGTAAAGCATAAACAACAGGTGTCGATATGTCTCAATGTCAAATATATTAATATACAAGGGTATATTCTCTTGATCTTATCAAGAGATTATATCTCGGTAACTAAATAACCGAGCTATTAAATCGGCATGTCGAGCGTTGTTTAGTTGCAGCAGACTTCGTTAGACAGCAGAAGCACGCCTGAAGCATAAAAATTGCAATCCGCTTTCGTTTAGATTTTGCAGATCAACCTTTGCCGGAGAAAAGGGGTAGAGACTGCACTCCATGCGTCGATCTCTATTAGATAGCTGCGAACAGCTGGCTATCGAACATTTCGATCTAGCTGGATATCTCGTTAGAGAGAGAGAACCACAATTGTGGTGAGAATGATAGCGGTGCAGCCTGTCCGCTCAGGGCGCATCATCAGGCAAGAAACAACGTACATGGCATACAGTTTCATCCCTCTTTCATTTATTATCTGATTGATACCGAACTGTTGCCTCTATAGTCACCGCGTGCGCAATATTTAGGAATTGGCACGTTTAAATCGCTCACACCGTTTCGAAGTCTGACGCAGAAGTCAGATACGCGTCTGCTTGTTGACAGTTACACATTGACTGCCCGGCCAACTACCTTCCGACGCGTGCCAGAGAAGGCATACGATTTATCACAGTGATAATGGTGTGTAGTCGTGGGAGTTGCGAAAGCAATCCTCGTTCACATTTGGTCCCGTGATGTTGAAAATCAAATACGAATAACTGAAGATTGGCTTGATTGAAAACTAACTAGACTATGTTTACAAAATGACACTTGATCAACAAACGTCGTGTGAGACAAAGAAACGTATGCTGATCAAGTGGCTCAACGGAACGGTTTACGGTCACGGTCCTGACCGCCATTCCAAGTTGCAATGAAAATAGCTTATCAGACCATGCCAGAATGTTTGCGGTGTTATTTGGCACACATGCAATATTTTGTTCAATATAAATTAAGACGCTCTGCAAAATTTGTTTTGCTATCAGTATTTGCACGGTGCGCACACTGCCTATATTAGCAGGCTAAGAGCATTTACAAGTTTATGGCACATATGCAACCACAACACAGTCTCGCTCGAGTTTCACCGGATATTGCTTTTTGGTGCAGTTCAGACTCTAACAAAAATCATAATGATATTTGCATGCATCATCTATATATATATATATATTTTTTTTTTTTTTTGAAGAACAGATCACAGCGATTCTATTGTATGCTATAAATTAAAGTGCGTATGCCCCTAAGTATACTATAGTGTACATCTTCTAATACTATTAATGTGGAACGCAATATGCGTGAGAACATATTTTGATACTCGTTTCCCTAATGTCACGCGGTCTAAACACTAAATTATAGCGAGAAACTAAATCATAGAAAATGTATATAAAACTAAAACTAAAAACCAACGCCTTAAGCCTAACCTATGCATTCGTAGAGGTTAAATAATTGCATGTATAGCTAAACCTATTGTGTTTGCAAATCTCATAGCAGATATATGCGTTCGCACCAAAACATCTATGTTCATATAATCATTTAGCTTTTTTTCCCAAAATTGTGTCCTATTAGCCAAACGGGAATTTCCCTCTAGCGGGTGTGGTAATGGTGCGTGTAGGCGCGGCAAAAACATGAGCGAATGTCACCGAAATTGTGCGTCGCATTTCGTCGGCAGCTACTGGGCAGGCCTGCTTGGACTCGTCGCCACGGTCGTGAGTACTCATATAGAGGAGTGGCGTGTCGTTTGCCATCAACACACTCTATTTCTGACAGTCGATTCTCGACCCGAGAGGAGAGCCGCCGGCAATTTGGAGCCGCCGAGAAGCTTGACTGCCAGCATAGCGGTGGTTGTCGATACGCTGCGTACAGACTTCTAGAGGGAGAGCAGCAACGTCAAAGAAGTCTACAACGTTGGCATCACTCAACGAGACCTCTTATGGGTAGCGACCGCTGGCCTGGCGATAGCATCTCAAGCATCCCAGCTTCCTCTTCTACTTATCGTGGAAGAAAGCCTCATCGTCTCTCAAGACCTGTGAGGGTCTGGATACAGTTTGGCTACCGGCGTTGTTACTGTGGCCATCATCGGTAGATAGATGTTGTGTTTACAGGTAGTAGATGGTGCATGGGCCCATTGTATATAGGTAGGCGATCACGGACTTTGGCCCCGAACCTCTCATATATATATATACATATTTATATAGAGCATGATGACGCCAAAGACGTAGTGCGCACGCTGTTCTTATTCCACAGGCGTAGAGGGTTGGGAAAGGCCGAGAGCGTCTCTACCGTTTTTGACGTTCGATTCAGTTCAATATACAAAATGATAATAACATTATGATGATGTTAATGATGATAATAGAACCAATGAGTGGTGACATGAGAAAGTGACCACATCATCGTTGCCCCAGCAAACAAGTGGGCTCACGAGGCAACACAGCAACAACGTTACTGGCAACATCTATGGTGGTATAACGTCTAGTTGCGTCAGCACTATTACTGCTACCGACTCACGGTACGGCCTACTTGTTGCGCTTTCGTTCCGGCTAAGTAAAAAATAATTAAATGGAACAATCCTATACCCAAACATAGGAACACAGCCACGTACGTGCACCCTGGATCGATGTCCAGACCGTTTACATTCACCATAGCGACAAGCGGGTGGCCTCCTTCATACGTTCGTAGGTAGCTTCGCTCTGCACATCTCGATTACGTGGCTACAGCGAAAGAAATGAGAGCATCAGAGATATAGAGAGAGAGAGATATAGAGAGACAGGGAGAGTAAGATCCTTTCGGCTACCTGACATTGATCAACTGACGTGTGCTGATCCCAGGGCCTTTTTGTTGCTTGTAGTCGCATCAAAAACAACACGAATAGATTTAATACAAAAACACTGACACAGTTCGCACAACTGCGATAAGTCGACAAGTAGAAGAACATATGACGATAGGTGACATTAAATATCTTTGCGGTTTCTTATTTGTCTCTGTGTTCTCTTCGATGTACGTGCATATATAGAGACAAATACGATACGAAGCAGCTACGTAAGGCCGTTCACGAGAAGCGGCATTAGAAATATATATATATATATATATTTTTATGAACTCATTCAAGATCTTGGATAATTCAGGGCATTTTTTTATTCCTATGGCACGGACAGCGTCCATAGGAATAAAAAATGAGGCTATGTAGGCATTCTGCCCAGAGATTTACGTTCCTACAACACGAATAATTTAGTGCCTTGATACCCGCCAACCGTTATGTATATATATATATATATATATTACGTTAACGGTTATAATATAAGCAAGTAAACGCTTTGCCACATGCCATATGCAAGCTATGCAAGATGTGGAGAATAGTATATGGTGTTGGATTTATCGTTCGCTAGGCAGATCGGTGGCCTTGCCGCTGCAGTGTCTTGCTTCTGTCTTAGACATAATGCGCTGCCTGCTAGCTGAGGTATGCCCCACCAATACACAGACGGTCCTCAAATCTACTGCCTCGTCGGGCCATCTGCCGCTATAATTTACTGCAAAGGTAATTGACGGTAGGAAATTCTTTTCTACTAACTAGACAAGTGAGACTATGATTTTATACTCAACGCTGACTTATTTTTCTTTCGTTATTACTATACACTATATGTGTGTCCATAAGACGTTCAGGATGACTGACTCATTACATTACATTTAAGTATAATTTATTAGCGACATGTTATGCTTCTAAAACTTGCTTAGTTTTACTCTGCACCAATTCTAAGTGTCTGGTTATAAATAACCCATACACATCACTAGTCATCACGGGTTTATGTATAAGTCATACAAGTCTGCATACATGTACAAATAGCTGGTACGGCCCCTGTGTAAAAACTCTGCTAAATATCCCAGCAGGTCAATGCTATGCAATATAACATTTAAAAACACCTTGAAAGCGTGTTCTAAACAATAAATTGGTGTACATATTGTACTACTTGCTGATATTGTAACTTAGTGTTAGAATAGCAGTTCAATGGCCATCACTTTTTGACATCTGTTCGAACGGTTTATGGCACCACTTTTTAGCGATTTCCGAAACACTCTTGCACGTACTGAGCACGTAAACGCCAAAGGATTTCATCAAAACAGACATTTACCTGAAGTAAAAGTGCCTTCTATTGTGTTCAATTCTAAGTGTAAAGTAGCGTGTGCAATTTTGCTGTCGTGCTAATTTGTCAACACTAATTAGCACGACAGCAGAACCGATTGTGTGCTATTGTGGGTCCGGACAAGAAGTATGTGGATAAAAAATATGGCACGTATAGTAAAAATGATAGCGAGATTTAAAGTATCCACTTTTTAATAGCCCAATACATAATAAAAGCTTCGCGTTAGCGCGACATTACGCCACCATGTATGCAAGTCATCACGCTGTCAAACGTCTGATCTAGAATGTTACACAGATACATTTTATCAAATATGCTTATATAATATTTTTCTGTAGTTGCTTATTTGATTTATTTCAAAACAATATATATACATATATATATAATATATTATATATATATATATATATATACTATACATATGTGAAATCGACACACGGTGTGTCTGTACACTGCTATATATTAATGGCCACGTTTGCCAACCGTGTCGAGAATGCGTCGGCCTGGACATTTTCAGACTAGACATGTAATAAGCCGCGGCCGCAGGCAACTCGAATCGAGCAGTTCAATCGCAAAACGTCTAGGTGAGGTCAACTCTGAGGCGATCATTGGTGTTGCCCATTTGCTATCCTACTCGATCGACGGCAACGAAATAAACGAAAAAATCCTTTCGGGGCTGACTCTCAGCCAAGATTTAACGTCTATGGGACTGCTTTTCGTATTGCTTCATATACGGACCCCAATAAATACAAATGTGCAACGGTGGGACTCGAACCCGCGCACCTATGTGTCTCCTCCGGTCGCGAGGCGCAGACGAATTCACCCACCACGCCACCGGCTCAACCGTCTAGATGTTAAAGGCCTACGGTGTTGAGCAACTACCCTTGGTCGTCAATGCGGGCCGAAAGACGCCTCGCTACTGAAAGCATTTTTTGAAAAACGCTGCATCGCTCTTCGGGCGTACACCAATACATACACACGCATTAGCCGGGTTAGACTGGAGAAACTGCTCGGTTTGAGCTGGGGTGGTGGACTGCTACTATACCAACCAGTTCTTCGGGCAGCTGCTGAGTTGCTGACGCTACTGCTAATTGGCATTAAATGCTCACTTGTTCTTGCTGGGAATACGCTGTCAGTTTTTTTTCATACCAAGCTACCGCATTTGTCTAGGCTGGCTGGCCAGGTGACTTTAATTGAATGGCACAACCCGCGCATATGACGCCAAGTGTGTTTCACAGGCTTTCCTTTCAGGCTTAGGTTTAGTCACACACTTTACTACGCAGCACAACTACTTGTATTGATCTGAGCATCTCCTTCTTGAAGATCGTGAGATCTCCAGCTGCTGTAACAGCATCAAGTTAACTTTTGTGACCAGCAGCGTTTAGATTACTTAACCATCGACGCGTGTTGTTCACCTGTGTGGTTCGTCGATTTGACGTTCACTACAGAGGCGTACGGTTGCTTCGTAGAACGTGCTCACACCTGCCGCTACCATTGGCAAAAATCGTTCACTCTTTAGTGTCTCGAGTGTATCGTCAGGCGTTTTAGTATTTCACGCCACACCAACCATCTCCTCAGTAGCTCTGACAGTGACAACGGTGAATGCAGTATCATGTTAAGCATGTGTGCCTTCAGCAAAATAATCTTGGGCTGCATTGCGAATAGAGCAAACTCCACCTGCGAATGCATCGTTGTTAGGCGCATGCGCTTAGTTAATTAATTAAGGTGAGCATAGTAGGCTACGCTTTAGACACGTAATCTACTGTTGCTTCTTAATGAAAGACCATTACGTCCTTATCCTGCTTCCGTCCGACGACTAGAACTCTTGCAACGACAGTCGGCAGCCAGATAACGTCTTTGCCTGCATCCTCTGCTCCCCGAACGAACTCCTGCCAAAATGTGGTAGATAGTTGAGCTCGAAATTTCTCAAGCTCAGCCGGTGTTTGCTAAAATTCCTTTTATACCTTACCATAGATACGTAGCTTATATAGATACCATAGATACGCTTTTGTTACGGTGAGCAACATACCTGCAACACATATAAGTTGTCAACGGGCTTTCGCTCACAAAATCTGAAGATAGTTATACCGCCAAGGAACAAGGCGATAACCTCGAAATGTTGTCATTGCAGTACGTTAGGGAGAGTTCCCTCGCTATGCCACCGACTTGTCGAAAGCGGGCTCTACTTTGCGCCATGTTCCACGGTGTACGACGAGTACGGAAAGTGCGGCTTTGTAGTCTAGGGCATACATTGAAGATGAAATGATACGTATGCGTGAAATGTTCATCGGTATCAACGCAATGGAGACCCCCAACGATTTCCTTCGACGCACCGCCACGGCTTGTGCGACTGAACGCGAGGCTTGCTCTCTCTTATGGGGACAATGAGCTTTGCGTATCACGAAGGATGATTTACGCAGAAAACTTGATTAACTCCTGAAATTGGGCGTCAAGCTTTTCGGCAAACTCTCGTTAACATACATTTGCAGATTTGGCATTAACATTCGGTTATACATAGTCTAGCAACCCGCTTAAGGCAACTGGGTTATTCACCTTTATATTCACCTTCACGGCACCACAGGTAGCCCGGACATTCGTATGTACGTGCCAAACGCAGACTATAGTCTGAACGCAACCCACCGCTCGAAGAGCGACCACAATGCCTGGATTAATTTGTGTCTATTAGCTGGATCCCGGTAATAGCCCCTTCCGAAGTCTTCGCAAATGAACGAGTCTTTGAAGCTCACCTTTGAACATCAGCAACTGTTGCTGGTCGCCAGTAACTTGTCTGAGTTTATCTTGCAGAAGTAGCATTGCAGCGCTGCGTTTGATACGTTGTTCTACACACTTGTTTTTACATCGGCATCGGGCTACTTAGAACGGGCTCGATCTCTTGTACGCGATCTCCGGTTGTCCTTGGTTTTCTGTCTTGGCTGGCTAGAGGCTTCAATCTAAACGGTCAACGGACCACTTCTTTATTATGCACCGCATCTCTGTATGGAGTTCCACCAAAAGAAGAACTATTGCCTTTTCTATTTAGCTAGCTTATACCGAATCTGAAAAATATATTTGGATTAGGCCTCACAACGGGTGTATAATACCGTTAATGCAGCTTCATCACCTACACAGCAACGACAAAATCGACTACAAAACTACAACTGCCACCAAAATCAGCTCGTTTAAATCGCTATTTTTCCCCATCGACTTTGACCTTCAGTAGTTCCGTTACCTGACCTACTCGTCTTAGACCTACTGTCTTAACCTACTGTGCGGGAGTTCCTTGCCATATGACCAGAGCTGCTTTGTGTGGCATTTTAAAACACCGGCACTGTTACTCGTACAGGATTTCTAGCGCCAATTGCAGATTGCCAAGTGCGTCTCCCGTAGAGCCGCCATTGCCGTCATCATAGTCGGGTGACCAACTAGTTACTGGACAGGCTGATTGGTCTCTCTCGTTGGTCGGCAACTATGTGTCTGTTACCGACGAGTTTGTTACAAGCGAGAACAAGCCAGGGCAAACGAACCAACGTCACTCTCACTCAGAACACCTACCTGTAACAGAACAGAAACCGCACCGGGCCAGTGGTAGCCTGCGTGATCCTATGCCAATCGTGTCAGCAGATGGACAATCTGTTGGCCGGCTTCTCGGCACGACAGGTCATAATTTTGACAACATCTACCTTCGTGTCCGCGGGCCCCTTCTGCTCGTGTGGGCGTTCAGCAAACGCAAAGCGGCCCATAGCAACTCGACATCCAAGAAAAACAATCACGCGGTGCCCAGGCGAGGCCACCAAAACAGAACAGGCAACTGACGCATCCGTACTCGAACTGATGGGCCTGCGTTATTTTCCCCCCGCAGCGTTAATTTCCCCCTGCTGCGTTGTTTTTCCCGCCGTCATTTTCGGCCCGGCATGGGTCCTAGTTAGAAAGCTATACTCACGTAAATACATTCACTCTACATTACTTCGAAGTCGTGTTTATTGTATTAGACACGACTTTGCAAAGACGTAGACAGCGTGACGTTCATAACTATCGCCGCCAATCCGATCCTCCGACTGAACGCAAGAAGCGTGAACGCGCGCAACGCGGCGGAATAGCGTATGCGGCGATATAGAAGAAGCCGTCATTGTCACTTCCTTCGACACGTTGGTGGCCGGAGCCGGCGTCAGCGTTCATCAACGTCCAACGCCTAGCTGTCTTCTTAATAGACAGACGGACGGACGAGCGGAATCACTGACTGACTACCTGATCAGCTGGCGTGATGAGTCCCTTGAACTTGCAGAAAGATGATGGCAAAACGAAGCCGAAGGCCGTTTGCGTGTGGCAGCTAGTTAATCGACTTCACCGACTTCATCGACTTAGCACTCTTAGTTCTATTCTTGCTACTGCTACGTGTGACTGTGATTACTACGTTTTCAACCACAACCACCACCGCTTGCCACTATAGACGTGTCGTTTGTCACGGCCAACTCTGGCTCCTGTCATTCCGATCTGACTTTGAGAACACCCCTACATACATTATATATATATATATATATATATACATTATATATATATATATCTATATATATATATATATATCTATATATATATATATATATATATATATATATATATATATTATTTTAAATATTTTCATATATGTATTATTTACTTATGTGCTTGTATTAATACCGCCGAAGCTTAATTACAACTTGCGCCTTAAAGCGTACGTCACTCTAATGGACTCGAGCAACTCGTTTAAGACTGCCGCTTTTCTATGAAAATATATGTTACAACCGTTTTTCAAGCAAAGATTTTCCAGGACGGTAGCTGGGGTTGACCGCCAGCCAATGCGTTCGGCTTAGAGTCAACCCGCAAGTAAAATGGACGGCTTTCTTTGCAAGACAGTTTTGCATACGGGTTTAGTGGGTTTGTGAGTCCAGTGACTATATAATCGCTGCTAGCTGTCCGCGGCGCACATTTCGCAAATCATGTTGCGAATCATGTTATAATGAATCAAGCATTCTTGAAACCTCCCATATGAGGAAAAAGACAAAAGAAGCGAAGTCTGTTCAATGTAGTGTTGTGCCGCCCTTCGTCGCATGCTGTTGATCATAGAGCAGTGAAAGTTAAGTAGTCCTGTTGTCCGGGAGAAACACAGGCGCGTGGACAAACATAAACACATTAAAGGGCAGTGTATGGCTGATAATGTAGATGTACCACTTTTAGGATAAAGTAGTTAGTTTATATCGACATTTTATGTGGCGTCGGCTGATTATGGCTGGTTATGAATAGACTTTGTAGCCCATATGAAATGCGCAGCAGTGGCGGAAGCATTACTGAACAGAAAAACTGCTAAAGAAATATATATATATATATATATCCGTATCGTCCGCCGTTCCTATATTTCTGTGTCGTTTTGCGTCTCGTTCTTAGATATTCGACAAGGTCGAACTTAACGATTCTCTGTGAAGCCTGCTTCAATGGAAGGTGTAGACGAAGTCTGGTTGCTACGGCGGCACATTGTAATAAGCAACTTCTTTCAGTCTACGCAAGACCTCACTAAGACTTTGATGTTGTAGTTGAACAAAATTGAGTCTGAAAGGATATATATATATATATATATATATGCTTTTGATCATCCGTGGGAACTATCTAGTGAAAAAAATCTGCTAATATCAATACGTATTTTTGTTGTGTGCGATGAAATGCAGCCTTTTGATGAGCTAGCGTAATAGTCATAAAACAAACTTTTTAGGCCAGGATCAATTTCGTGAGTTCAAAGTGTCTAGATGAAGAACACGTGTTTGTCTGTTATAGTTACTGACCTGAACTCTTCCCAGATGAACAACGGTTTAATCAATCCTTCATTGTGACTGATTACTGTGATTGAGACCTGTTACTTCTTGACTGTGTTGCTAGAGCCATGGGAGACAAGAGCCATACGGCCGCCTTGGAAGATGTGCTCTCTCTTCGTGTTTCACAACGAAAATCTCCAACTACCCATCGAATTCCATTAATTGAAGCTAGTTATAGAACAATTTATTATGCTGCGTTGCACTCATCAACTTATTAGGCCTTATCATCATGGTCGGTAATCAACGCATTCTGCACAAGATAGTAACGCCAACGGCAACGGTGCAACTCTGCTTGCGGCTGTAGCAGTAGAAGTAGTAGTGGTTTAAGTTGTGGTGATAGTAGATAAAGTATAGTCAACAAAATGGAGAGGCGTTTTACTATTTAGAGGTTGAGAAAACCCGGCCAAGACACAGGAGCGCGAGCATGAGAGAAAGAGAGACAAAGAGGGGGCGGGCGAGAGGGAGGGAGGGAGGTGGGGACGCGTAATGCTGAGATGATTTTCCTTAAACGGGTTGCCGTTTGATGATTTGATGCTCGTGTGTAGTCCGAACACTCGCGCACGTGTCAACATCCAACAGCAGTAGTCACCTCCACAATGCAACAGACACCTGGCAGCAGTCTCAACGCTAATACTTCAGCACGACAAGCAAGTAGCAGGTACTGTTTTATCACAACAACAGTAGCAACAGCAGCAACAACAACAGCAACAACAACAACAACAACAACAACCACTAGAGTATTAGCAATACGATGACGAACGCACTTCAGTTCCACCGCGAAGTCCGTGAAGCAAGAAGTGACCGATCAAATGTGATCACTACCCATGAATAGCACGTGTAGTACCACCAATAGTAAGTGCCTTCAAAGCGGCACACCATCCCCCCACCAAGTGCAGCAGCAGCAGCAGCAACAGCAGAAGCAACAAGGGTAATGGTCCTAGAAGCAGGGAAGGTAATTGTCCTAGTAGCAACGGTAGGTGTAGTAGTAGTGGTAGTAGTAACAACAACAATAGCAACAACAACAACAGCAAGGACAGCAGCAACAACAACAACAACAACAACAACAACAACAACAACAACAGCAACAACGACAGCAACAGCAACAACGACAGCAACAACAGCAAGAACAACAACAATGACAGACCGCGTAGAGGTAGTGTGACCGCGCGAGAGACTCTAATCATGACCGACTGTGATTGTGGTAGCTGTGGAGGTTGTCGTCGTCGTCGTTGTCGTCGATGTCAATCATTCCAATCAAGTTCTCGAGTTCACCCACAGCAGTGAGAGTGGCGAGAGCAAACGCTACTAATGCTGTAGCAGCAGCAGCAGCAGCTACAGCTGCAGTAGATGACGACGAAAGGCCAAAGGCCGAAGGCCGTCTCCATCAATCAAATGATGCGCCTCAAACGTTCGCCAATCGAACAGCATCGGTCACGGTAACCGACGGGCGATCATGTTCATGATGATGATGGTGGTGGTGGTGATGATGATGGTGGTGATGATGATGATGATGATGGTGGTGATGATGATGGTGATGATGATGATGGTGGTGATGATAATGGTGATGATGCTGATGGCGATGATGCTGATGGCGATGATGAGGACTGACTGCATAGACTTCTTCGAGAACGTGCCGGACACTCGTCTAGCGGGCTAGATCGAGGTAGTAGAGTACCGAGTTCGTTAGGCATGTAAAGAGACGGCTTCCCACGCGCCAGCGACCGACCAAGCGGCAGCGGCGCGTATGCCCCCGTGCCGCCGGCCCGTCACGGTGGAGGAAGGAGGGAGGGACAGATGGGGTGAGAGAGCGAGAAAGAGAGAGAGATGGGGCGCGCGCGAGAGAGAGAGAGAGAGAGAGATGGGGTGAGAGAGCGGTGAATGCCGCTTTTTCCCTGCCGTTGTCGCCGCCGCCGCCGCTGCTGCCACCGACGTCTCTGACAGGCGGCGACGACGACGACGGCTGAACTCACAGCTACGCTCAGCTGACGCGCACCCTGCACTCCAACAGTGTGTTCGGCGGGGGGGGGGGGAAGAGGGGGGAAGGGGGGCGACGCTGCGGCGGTTGCTCTTACTACAGCCCAAGCGCCCAGTACAACAGGGCTTGTTGCTGCTCTTCTGTGGCGGCGGTAATGATGTGCGCGGTGAGGACGAGGACGCCGACGACGCTGACGACGCTGCAGCAGCCAGTAGCAGTTAGTTGCCGAGACCGTAACGGTGACGGCAGCGGCGGGATAGGGATTGCCTTCGCTATATTGGCAGAAAGCGTTCATTCCGCTGTTGTGTGTCTCTGTGTGTGTCTGTGGGAGTGTGTGTGTGCGGCTACTTACTGTGGGTCGCTGCTGGCATTGTTGTCGTGCGTGTTGTTGTTGTTGTTGTTGTTGTTGCTGTCGTTCGTGTTATTGTTGCCGTTTCTGTTGTTGTTCTACTTGTTCTTGCCGCCGTTGTTGTTGTTGTTGTTTTTGTTGTCGTCGTCGTCGATGTTGTTGTTGTTGTTTTTGTCGTCGCCGTCGATGTTGTTGTTGTTGTTGTTGTTGTCGTTCGTGTTATTGTTGCCGTTTCTGTTATTGTTCTACTTGTCGTCGTCGTTGTTGTTGTTGCCGTTTCTGTTATTGTTCTACTTGTCGTCGTCGTCCATGTTGTTGTTGTTGTTGCCGCTGTCGTTGTTGTTGTTGTCGTCTTCGTCGTTCGATGTTCTTTTTGTTGTTGTTGTTGTTGCTAGTGGCACTTGGCCTACCACCTACCAGACGCTACATAGCGGCGGACGAGATTCGCGGAGCTGACGATGCAGTCGAATGCTCGCATCAATCAGCCGTGTTCTTCTTGTTCTCTTTGCCTCCATCCCGACTGTCCTCTCTTGGTTGTCGAATTGTCAGACTCCGTCGTCATTGTCGTCGTCGTCATCATCATCGTCATCATCGTTTTGTCTCGTAGTACCAACGCCAGCTATGGCAGCTAGCCTAATCGAGATCTAACACCGCACTATTCAGTGCTAGCTTGCACCAACATGATCCATGATCCCGTATCTGGATAGATGTGATCTAGTTAGCGTGTTGCGCACGTTGCGTCTGATGTCACGCACCATTCTGCGCGCTGCATAGCCTTGCACAGCAGCCTAGCATTATTAGTCAACTCCACTTTCGTTGACAAGGCTGCGGCCTTTTACACCGCAGCCAGCTGACTGCACGAGACTGCTGCACTACAACACCGATCGACAGAACCCACATTCAGAGTTGACTAATCTAGATAAGCTGGGCATTGTTCTTGCTGTTGTTGTTGTTGTTGTTGCTGCTGCTGCCGCCGTCTGTAGCTGGCATGTTGAAGATCGAGGTCACTCGAAGCTCAAGGCCACTTTGACATGAGCACTCGCGTGGGAATCTCGTCGGATTTTTTGCTACCTCTCCTGAGTCATTCGCGTATCCTTGCTGCGAGAGCACACCTCTATGTTGCCGCTTGTCTATCGCTTTACTTACTGTGTTCGCCTACGATCAGGGACCATTGGAGGCAGAAGGCTGATACGGTTTCTATTGGAGAGACTCAGTCATGCCTCTAGTGGCAGCGCTGTTAGTGCGACCACTATCGTCTATGTATATATATATATATATATATATATATATATATATATATGGAATCCGCGAACACTTCACTCGCACAGTGAGGGTAATATTAACTAATAAGCCGTTCGACACGACGCAGGTTTATGCGTCTAAGATGCAGACGGTGTTGGCTGCAACCACTTCTTAACAACATTCGTTTTGCTCCGCACAGACGGTATTAACAACGACTGTTACTGCTACTACTGCATTAATATTTTAATAAAATAAGTATAAGTGGCAGCAGAACAATTGCCGGATCGGAGATATCCGGCGTGTTTTCTTCTTACGGTTGTTAGTATGTCTATGGTAGCGAGCACGGCGACCGAACAAAGTTGATACTTTATATTTCATTTTGCCTTACGACGATATATCACAGCTCTCAAGGCGACATGAGCTGAAGTCGGCTAAATCAGACACGATAGCGGGAGCAGCCGGTCAAGTAAGCAAACCAACCTGACCGGGAGTCGAAGCTGTCTTGTTGAGACAAGACGTAGAAGTAAATCTCCGCTCTTAAAGACCAGGAGATCGCAGTCGGCAACAAAGTGAGGCAGCTCAAAGTCGCCTTAGGTAGGGTTCTCCGTGAAACTGATCACACGCAGGCGTCGGCGAAGAAAATCAAGATAGCCAACAGCTTAGCGTGGCTTATGCCTATTACTTACTACGGGTCGCGACAATCCAGAGTGCAAATAATCATGTCCCCGACCGCGTCAGTTGTTATACGGACTACTAGCTTCGGACTAGCCTAGAGACGCACTGAAGTTCTCCGCTAATTGGACCCGCCTGTGCCGAACGCGATGCCAAGCGATGCAAATGCGACGAGGAACCTTATACTATATATAGTAAAAGAATAAATGTTATGATGTAAACATTTAATTATCTCTAAATCTGATCAATTTAACTTTGGAGGAATTTCTGTAGTATACAAATCGCTTCTAACTGTACCACTTTCTTCCAGTTCGACCATCGCCATAATTTCACTCCTGGAATGAAATGAATGGAAGCGACTGCCACCCTACCAACCGAGTGCTGGTGTTTAACTTTGTTACTCCGTTATGCCGAAAAATGCAAACACTCCTATAGATCCACACGTACATACATATTGTCCAGATAACAAAAACTATACAAAACAAACTTCTTTTTCCAGCAAAAACCTACTTGTCGTTGAATAGTCTGACTGAACATAGCTCAATAAGCACTGTACAATTCGCGTGCAGCAAAAATACGATCAAAAGTACGACAGCAAACGTACGATATCTCTGCGTATAAAAAAATAAAGAAAGAACAGCTATGTTTAATACAATACACCTTGATTGAAAAAGGGGTTGTACAAGTCGACTTATTAAATTAATTACGATGCCAAACAAAGCGTCCAGACGTGCGCACAATGAATTCACTTAGGTACGAGTAGAGCTAGTGGTATAGTTTACAATAGATTTCAGCGTCATGTGTACGCTGATGTATTCAGAAACTAAAACAGAGCTTTACTAGCTATGTTTACTAAAGCTCTTAAAAGAACGTTGTTTGTAATAAAGAGGTTTAGGGAGATCAGTATAATAGCTTACTGACAAAATTAGTATGTATATATATATATATATATATATATACTGGAGAAAACAAAAATCAATTGTCGCTAGCGTTGTTGGCAGCGACGACGATCGTGGGACTATTGAAAAAAAAAGAGAAGGAACAAGGGAAGAAAATGCGAAACAAAAAATAAACAGAAAATATTCCTGCAGAAGCGACGATCAACCGGCGGGTATAATGCTCGATACCAATGGTACTATCAGAAAAAGTCTTCCGGGCATGTCTGAGCTATGAGAGGGTACAACGCTCTATCTGGATGCCGCTTGAAAACCTGTTTCAGCCATCAGATCGTTGCAGCATCAGGAATTGCAGTTGTTTTGGCTGGTCGGTCGTCTTCGGTCAACCGACGATGACAACAACACCAACATTAACAGCGACAACAATAATAACAACAACAACAACAGCGACAACAATAATAATAACAACAACAACAACAACAACAGCAACTACTACAACAACATCAACAACAACCGGCGGCTTCCCCAGCGGCTTCCCCGGCGGCACCACGACAACGACGTAGTGTATTGACAACGCTGCTCCTGAGAAGAAAATGCTTCTAGTGGGAAGAGAAATTAACGTATCTAAAAGCAGTTCTCCACAACAACAACAACAACAACAATAGTAATAATAATCGCATCAGGAAACGACAACCCGGCGACGATTTTGTACTGACATAATAGCTATGACATTTCTAGTAGAAATAATACATAAGGCATGCCATATGGCCTAACTGATGTGGTCGCAGTAGCATTTAATTTTGCTCAGAAACCCATGGTACTTTAAAGTAATTATAAAACGTTTACGGAGAAATGAAAGCAATTGCCGAGAGTAACTGAATAAGCCACTAATGGGCATTTGAACGGTTAGTATATACACGCCTCTAATATACAAGGGTGACATGTGTATTTGGAAATACATGTCAAGCGTATAATGAAAAACATACCTTTCGGGCTGACCCTTAGCCAAAATTTAACGTCTACGGGGCTGCTTTTCGCACTGCTTAATAGTCGATCCCCCAGAAATACAAATATGCAACGGTGGGGTTTGAACCCGCGCACTTATGTGTCTCCTCCGGTCGCGAAGCGCATGCGAATGCACCACGCCACCGGGTTCGACTTATAATAAGCGAATAATAAATCAATAATATATATATATATATATATATATATATATATATATATATATATATATATATATATATATATATATATATATATACATATATATTGGCTAGACGATAAATTCGTATAAGATTGACTTAAAGCGACTTCTTCAATATACATATAATATCTACTAAACCACTATGGCTTGAGACAACTCCACGGTCACGGGTTAAAGGATAAGATTATTAAGAATATTACGCAACGGGCACAGTCGTATTACTCTACCACGTTTATGCCGTGTGCAAAAAAAACGGTTAATACTTTTGATCGGGGCATAATCTTAATAACACAAGTTCCGATAAGGCGCTGGTTAAGAGCAGCAAATTTATATGACGCCAATGTAAACTGAATGACAAATAATGATAGGCCAGCCTGATGGTATCAGGGCAGGTTTCAGTGAAGCAATGACAATGTATATGTTATGGCAAAAAAAAAAAAGTGAACGTTCGCATCCAACACAATGTATTGTTTAAATACACACAATTCACAAGAATGATTTATGGTCACCGTACAGGAAGGGCGGATACAAATGGGATTCTTTTCCATGAAGAACTTTTACGCATGGGCGGAAACCGAGACTTTAGCAAATTAGCAAAATCATCATCAACAATATATATATATATATATAAGCTGCATAACGCGCTAGCTGTTATCTACTGTGACCGATATCCGATAACCGGCCAGACGTTGAAATCAAACTATGATTTTTCTCATTTTAGTTTGATTTGAGACGAGCTACGACAGCTAATCTGTCAGAAGCAAACTAAGATCAAAAATGACTCCGGATTGGAACACAACGTTCTGCCTCAAGCAAGCTGTGCCAATTAGTGGACTCGATTTAGAAATCATTGTGAGCTTTGTGGTAGTCGCCTTTCGGTTTGACACCGTATGTACTAAATCGGATCAATTAGTTGTATTTAAAATGAGCCGTTGTCATCGTCGCCATGAATAGTTTGCGAATCATATGCTGCCGATACATAAGGATACGACAAATACGGAAGGACGGCGGCGCATAGATCGTAAATAAGATCGCAGAGTGTGACGGTTGTTGGCCAACCGGTTGTTGCTTGAACGACGTAGCTATACTTCGCTACTAGTAAACAGTTAACTATTTGAGAGGTACGCGACTGATAAACGAACCCATGTTTTAGGCTCGCTAGGCTTGCGAGGAAGCGGCAAATTAGCAAAATCATCATCAACAATACCTGATATATGTGATGATAATGAGACCTCCAATTATTATTATTATTATTATTATTATTATTATTATTATTATTATTATTATTATTATTATTATTTGTATTATTAATATTATTATTGTGATGGTGGTTAACGTGATGGTCGCTGCAGCGTCATGTACAGCTGCGGCATTTGCGTGACGATCCAATAACGTGGCCGTTCAGTCTACAACGTGGTTCTTCTCTTGCGCGCGCATGAATACATTGGGTATGTTCAGCATTCGGCTGACCCTAGTTGTCTGTTTTGTCTCTTTTTATCTTGGTTTTCGGATTCGCCATTAGCAATGTTCATCTCGTTGTCGACGTCGTTATGAGACGAATATGCTGATACTATTATTATTATATGCTAGGAAGAAATAGCAAAGGTATATAAGTAAATAAACTATATATCCTATATAAATATATATCCTAAAAATATATATATATATATCCTAAGAAGATGCTTTACGTACGATGCTGACCCGACTGATGCTGACTGTTATTGAACGGTGCTAAACGTCGAAGCGTTATTCACGTTACGCGCTTGTAGCAGCTCATCTCAACTCAGCTCACACGAGCATGTTAACGCTTCTTGCATTTTCGATATAGACGCATGCCTTACCAGCAGCACGGTAGCACATACAGATACTTTGCAGACAAACGCGTAAATAGCTTCGCCCCCTTAGTTGCAGCCTTGCATCTTCCTTGCGGCCTTGAAGACAAGAGCGTTCTTCATCAAAATCATGAGTGAGCCATCCTTTAGGATGGCGCAGCGTTAGGTCTGTTTCGCACTATTTCTGGTGAAACCACTTTAAACTTCGTCAACACAGGAATACTGAAAAATGACTACTTTAATTACAACGAGTTTAGTGAACGATTTATAATAAGCTTCTGTGCGTAACCTATTAAAGGTTTTTCGTAGTATAAAATATACGCTTTCTCCATTTCAATATATATACATATAATTTATTTATTATACAATTGTAGGATTACATGGGCAAATATATATATATATATATATATATATATATATATATATATATATATATAGGTAGTTCAATAAGTTCTTAGAATGAGCTTTTTAGAATTCGAATTTTGGCACGCTTTCACCGCTAATAGGAACTGCAACTTTTCGACTGCTAGCACTCAATATATTATGGTGATTGGCCGTTGCGATTTCGTTTGATAGCTTTTCCCGTGCAACGTATCGGCGTGATTTTTAAAAATTGAGAAAAAAGAGTTTCGAGTGGTTATCAAGCATTTTTATTTCAAAGGTTGGAATGCGACCCAAGTAAAATTGAGTTAGACGAGACGTACAGTGACTCTGCGCCATGTTTTGCCACTGTTTCCAACTGGATTAATGTGTTTAAAAAGAGGTCGCAGGAGCACCGAGGATGAACTACGTCCAGGAGGCCAAAAAACGGCAACTGATGAGGAAAACGTAGAGAAATTTGGCCAATATGTCGAACAATCTGTCAGATTTTTGGTGCAGATTCATGACCGTCGATGAAAGCCGGGTTCATCACTACACTCCCGAGACCCAAGAAGCATCTTGCCAATGGTGTGCACCTGATGAAGGACCTCCGAAGAGGGTGCGGACAACGGCATTGACCGGAAAGGTGATGGCTACAGTTTTTTAAGACCAACGTAGAATAATGCTGGTCGACTACCTTGAGAGCTGTAAAACGATTACAGGAGAATATTATGCAAGACTGTTGGACTGCCGTTCGCAAGAACTCATCGTGAAACGGCCCGCTTTGCATAAGAAGGTTGTCCCGTTTCACCAGGGCAATGCTCCTGCACACAAGTCCCGGCAAGCATCGGCAAAACTGGCCCAACTGAGGTTCGAACTTATTGAACAACCCTTCTATTCTCCAGACCTGGCCCCCTCTGATTATTTCCTCTTCGGACATTTGAAGAATAGTCTCGGTGGAAAGCGTTTTTCCAACAATGAAGAGGTTAAGGCTGCTGTCAATGCCTATTTTCATTTTAACGACGCGGAATTCTACTCAAGAGGTATGAAAGCTCTGAAATCTCGGTGGGAAAAGTGTATTGAACTTCTCGGGTAGTATAATCGAACAAGAAAAATTTAAAAACATGATTTGGAAAATTCTCGGTTTTCATTCTAAGAACTTATTGAACTACCTGTATATATATATATATTTATATATATACACGTGGGTGTAGCTCTCCAAATGATGTATATTAGGTCGGTCAAATGGTCGCAAGCTTCATATTAGTCACATAAGCCATCCTGATTGGAGCATCCCGACGGCCGACAGTCTAGCCGTTTTAGTTTGTTTCTTTGGAAGGTTTCGGGAATGCTTGATGTACGTACGTCACGCGCAATCAGCGTAACTCACTGTGGGTCTCGCAACTCTCGTCCCTCTCTTGTTCGGTCAGCTCCTGCGCCGTACAGTACGATAACTCCCGTTCTGGTAGTCGTACCACACCCTGAGATCTGGTATCAGACCCTTGGTCCATCTCTCCTTGTTCACTCCGGGTCTTATATTCGCCCATTTATCCTGCCATATCGCGCTGGTGGCACTCCTGGCCATGGCCAGTCCGACTACGATAAGGGACTGGAGCACTTAGATGCTCTGATGCGCGGGAAAAGACGATGGGGGAGGTCTGACGGGCACGGCTGACCCTGCGGTCCCACCCTCTCTAGCTCAATGTAGAGCTCAAGAATTCTCATACTCGAGAATTCTCCCTCCTGGCCTCAATGTACTGCTAGACAACTACGGGCAGGGGGGGGGGGTGGCTGGAGAAGATGGTTTTAATGAATATTACATGCGGAAAGGATGAAGTCGAGTCCCTAACCACTCGCCAACAACTCCGACGGGTGCGCGTCAATGCATTTTCTACCTCCGTAACAAAAAGGTCCAAATCACCGTCTAGGAAGCGCTAGCCTCTCTTGTATTGAAGATGACCCCCAGGTACTTCGTTTCCTTTCTGGTTTCTATAAGGTGGCCTGCCATCATGGGCCTTACCCCTGCTAAGCATTGTATCTGTCTTGACGGATGCAAGCTTAAGGTGGCAGCTTTTCTTCCACTTGTTCGCCTGGATCAAGACTTCATAAACGGCGCTCGTTAGGGCTGTGTCAGTCCTAGCCGCAACCGTGGGTGCGCGCCCTGTGAGACTCCGGCTGTAGCCTTGCACCACAGGGCCCCTACAAAAACTCGGTCACCCAGGTAGGATGAAATAATTCGGCAGGAACAAGAGAAACATTTTCCCTTTCTTTTCATCACCCCCACAGCTACTTCCCAGCTACATCTTTGACATCCAAGAGGATGAGAAGCACGAATCCCCTGGTTTTGACGTCATCGTAGCTTCCTCGCCTGCCCCTTGCAGTACCTTGTTAAGGACTCCGAGCGGGAACCGTTTTTTTTCCGAAATCTGAACTGAGCCTCCGATAGTTCTCTCTTGGCTTTGATCTCCGCGTTTAGGCGGTAGGCGAGATTGCTTTCTATCATCTTGCCAAAGCGTCAAGCCGGGCCGTGTAGACGAGAAAGCTCATACTAGACTTTCGGGTACACTCTTGGCTTACCGATGCGCGGTCCTCACAAGGGCGCGGTGCGACGTCTAAAGAGGAGCAGGGTCTCTGCCAGGCGGACCTGGTTGTCCATCTGACCTCAACTCTTTTGAAGTAAGAAGCCGAGGGAGAGTGGGTTGAAGTAGCTTGGCACTTAAAGCACTCTCGACACACCTCCTCAGGAGAAAAGAGCATCGACAAAGCGCACGGAGCGCTAGGATATAAATGATTTCGGTTTTAGTGGGTTTGTCGAACACGCACTAGCCACTGTTAGCTGTCAGTGACATAAGTGCATTACGCATTTCCAAAGCCGTCCAAATAATAATAAAAAACTCCTAATACAGAAATACTCCATGACGTATGGGCTTAATTTTATGTACTCGTACTTTATTCTACCAATCGTATTCGTACAATCTTACTGTTGCAGTAATTTGCCATTTCCACGAATATTATATCTATGGTAATATTCGGCATTCGTCAAGATTTGCAGAGTTGGGTTGTGATTGGACGTTGGTAAACCGATAAAGTATTAATACAGAAAAGGCAAGAGTGAGAGGAAGACAATAACTAAATGTTGCCTTGGGCATCTAATACCTGACTCGATAGAGTGCACTGGCAAAGGTTGTTAACGAACGTGTAGTAGCAACAGCCCCCAGGCCGCCCGTACCGCGCAAAAGTTGAGAACAGCGGCACATTTCCTATGGTACTCGGAAAGCTAGCTCATTCGCCGAATTTGCACTACGGCAACAACAATAATAACTACAACACTAACGACTACTACAACCTTGCACTCTCGAACAACAACAGCGATCATAACAACGATAACACGGCTGCTATCATCACCACAATTGCGGAGAAAGCTCACAGTTTTCACAAACCTTGCCCGCGCAAACCCGCGGGACGACCCACAGTCCTACAGATGACAAGTCCCACACATGTTTTTATATATATCCATTATGCGTAGTATCTATCGCACGGACGAGTTTCTCTCACTCACCGGATAGGTCACTCTCCACGCAAGTTACTGGGTACGCTCTCGTGCACCATTCGTATACATAATGCGTCGCTGTATCATTCGTACTTCGTACGAACATGTAGTCCGGGTGGAAGGTAAGGCCGTAAGGAGTGAAGGGGTCAGGTGCGCGTGCTCTTAGCGTCATACAACAGCTATATCTTGTATAACAACGACGACGACCACGGCCATTGAGGAAGGAGGCTCTTTTCACCACTGCCCACCGCTGTATTGTACTTTTAGTCCAACAGCTTGCCTAATTCTAGTAGTGTCCCTCACTAGGTGGTACATCTCGACGATAAGCAGCCACAATCATGGAGCAAAATCGAGACACAGGTGGTGGGTTATCAGCTCGCTAACAAGTCTTGAACGAAAACAAATGTCAGATGTAGATGTATCTACTGGCATCTGTCGTCGCGTAAAGAAGTCATCTTTCTCTTTTCCTTCGCACTTTTCCCTTCCCTTCCCGCCACCACGGCCGCACCGCCTCTGCCACTACTGCAGCCGACCAGAAGATGGCCAGCTGATACTTCTGCCGAACGGGCAAGGGCTAGTCAACCAGTTGCCGGTCTGTAGGCAACAGCCAACATTGGTACAATCTTCGCATCGCAATCGCCGTTAGCTAGCACAGACACGTCCGTGTCGCTTTCCGCTCCAAGACGAGCGGGCCCAAAACCATCGCAGTCAACGCGGACCTGCCTCTGCCGGATCAGAACGACTGCCCGATTCCCTTCTGTCTGTCCCCTTTTGCGCAGAATGAAAATCAGAGAGAAAAAAGAGAATGATGACGATAAATCAGTGGACGGCGACAAGGTAACGGTTCTGCAAACGCAATTGGCGCCAACATTTACAATCCCCCAGATGCTTGTGGACAAGCTCTAGTGGACTGACTGTTTGCCCGTTGGCGGCACTCTCTTTCAAGAATCTCGTCGCGTGAGTTCAGTCGCATGCATCAGGGCTTCAGCAAGGACAAGCTGTTAGCAAACTTTCTTGATGTCGGGTTTGTGTTTCGTGAAAAAATCGACGTCGGCAAACCATTGTCACGCATTGTTCCTGCTTTTTCTCTCACTCTCATTCTCTTGATCTACTCTTATTTAATGTCACGTCTTAAAACTGTTCTCGGGCTACCGATAGTGCCATATGCAAAGGAACACACAGACCTCCAGACAAGATGGCCAATGCCCAATCTCTTTCTTTTGAAATTGGCAAAATGTTCGATATAAGGGTTTGTTTAATTGGCAACCCTCTTCGCTGATCAAAATCAGTTATTATTGCTGTTATTTTGTATTTTTAATAACTATCTGCTTGAACGTAACTCGAACGCAGCAGTGAAGCGAGCACCGAAAACGATATTGCAACAATGGGGACAATATTTTAGCACCTACAACAAACGTGTGGAATGGTTAACAAAATATTTTCAAACTTTCACCCAACATTTAACGTCTGCGGTCCGTTTCACAAAGCAATGAGAACATTGCTTTGTGAAACGGACCGCAGAAATGCAAATGTGCAACGGTGGGGATCGAACCCGTGCACCTATGTGTCTCCTTCAGTCGCAAGACGCATACGAATGAACCACGCCACCGGGCTCGACTGGAATGGTTATCAAGCTGAACAGAAGAAGCTTACAAATATAATATTTATATATATATATATATATATATATCTATATATATATACATTATTAAAAAGTTGGTAGCCAGTGTGACTGTACTTCTAAACCGCTGTTCAAATAGGAAGCGAATCAAGCGCACGGCACATGTGGGTTCCGCAAACACCCATAGCGGGGAAAAGCGTCGTTTCAATTGGCAGACGATTGCCGGGTCAGGCGTCAAAGGTCGACCCGAGCAGCGTGTGTGGGCTACCGATGGGTATGTGAGCCTGCGGCAAAAACAGCAGCGTTAGCGGTTCAGCCGTTCACGGGGGGGGGGGGGGGGTGCGTAAAGCAAGTCGGTCCGTGCGTGGGGACGAGGGGGGTACGAGAAGCTCAGCACAAAGGCGGGTTCGTGACTAGCGGTTATAGAAATTGCTTACAATGCAGTGAACTGTTATCTCCTAGCTAATATATCGAAAGATCAGCATAACTTTCGGCGAGGCTTAGTAGATAGTTTAGTCACGACTGTGGGTCCGTTACATTTGTCGTGGATCGGAAAGAGACGGTCCCGGAACGTGTGAAAATTTGATGCCTCTATGGATTGATACATTTTGGTTAAGGTTAGCGTAGGTAGATCTTTTATTTTTTTTCTGGGAGGTTTCGGTAATGCGCCACTAACAGCCTGCGTGACTAGTGTGAGACTCGCAAACCCACTAAACCCGGATTCCTCCCCCACCCCCCCCCCCCCAGGCTCGGTATTACTTTGGCATTACATCGAAGTGCGTAGGTATAGATCAATAACTAGGGTGCAGCTCAAGCTATACAACGCCGCCCCTCGCGGTCACGCATCTAAAATAGCTTGTTTACAAAAAATTGCATTTGCATGGTACGGTGCCCACAAGGGCCAGGCCTATATCTACGCATAGAAGTAGCGTTGGCCTTTCGGTATGCACACGAGTTATATCAACTCGACCTTCGCCGCTCGACAAAACCTGACAGTTGATAAAAGCCTTAGTAAAAATCCGAATTCCATAGTGTTTGTCCAAAACATTTATTTAACAAATGAATAACTGATTCAATAAATAATATTTATCGACGGTTTGACCTGTTCCATTTATTTTTTACATTTAACTGAAAAAATGCTCTACAACAAATAGCAATATACAAATTCGTCCGGCTTCAAAAATAATTCGTTTTGGCCCAAAGTTTATTTTGTTGACTTGACATGGACCTGAAATTTGCCATGGCTGATTACCCCGTCACGCCGTCCAGTTTATATACGGACGATGAGAAAAATAACTCTTGTAGAAACTTGTAGAAAAAACATTCGGTTATAGAGTAAAACAATGGTGGATTCAAAGACATGGAGAATAACCCGAATGACCTCTGCGTAGTACCGGCTAAAATATTCAACACCTAACAATGATTGAAAATTTACTGGTGTCAAACATTTAAACTTTTTAGCAGAAGGGCAGTAGAATTACTCTAAAAACAACACGGCACAGCCCTAGAAGTGTATATCCTGCGCGTGACTTAAACAAAAATCCACTAAAGTTGACCAGATTGACCAAGCGTCCCACCTTACTAAATTGTGGAAGTGATTTTTACGAGAGTACATGTCCTAAGAAGAGACACGTGGTTAATGTGACCATCCATTCTTGCACTTTAGAAGCGAGTAGGGATCAGATGACATTCTAAAGAAGGTATGTTCTTGACTGTTGTTTACATGATAGATGTATATTTCAAGGCACTACATGCTCAGTTTGTTCTCTTGAGACGCAAGCACTAGATGACAAGGTTATGAAGTCTTCCAGAAAATGATTCGATTGTTCGACAGTTTTTCACACCTCGTCCTTTTCTCTGCATCAAATCTCGCTCTGTAGTAGCCGCAAGAAACTAGGCTAGGTTGTTACGCACGGCATAGTAATTTTCGACTTTCTTCTCCAAAGTGAAAAAGCTTAAAGCAACGGTATCAGTATAAATGCGATTTCCTAACTTTGGATTTATCTGTCTAGCACCAGAGTATTTCTTACCTAAGACGAGCATTTGTCGCCAGAAGAACCTCTCACAATACTTCACTAAAAGAAAGAGGCAAATCATCGACCAAATCATAATTGGAGGACTTAAATGCAGCCCGTCGTCATGGGGAACCGGCAGGGTGTTCCAGCAGAGGCAACCGCTGGTATAGACTAGGTAATGGTAGACCATCTGCACTGGCCAATGTCCCAGGCACCACTTTCAAAAAGGGGGTCATAAATCTACCCTGATTCTGACGTTTGTTCTAGGACCCTATTTACCCAGAGTGACGGTTTTGGTCCCTGTACACCACACCGACTATCAGATCTTGTGGCGAGCAGAAATCTGGGAGCTCTATAGAAAGAAGAGTAGTGGTACGAGTGCCTGTAAGGTAGTCTCAAACGGGGACTAAGAAGTTCCCTTAAGACGCTTTCTTGCGATTATCACAAAAGGAGCTTGGTCTACAAACTCTTCTTAGGCATACTCACGAGGCGCCCCTCACGGATTTCCGGACAGCCAGGCTGTCTTTCCAGATGAGTAGCGTAGCTAAGCGCTCCACTATCTCAGGCTGTGAAAGTACTTTTTAGGCATACATTATCATACCAGAAAAAAAATCCTATGTTCCTCCGGTCTTTACTGATTTAAAATTGCTTTCGACATCGGACCCCCGTTTATATTGTCTCGAAGCAGCTGAGGGCAGGCTGGTGTTAGACAGCGAATGCTCACTTTACTTATCGGCGCACTTCTGAGGACTAACTACAGAGCATCCTCGATGATGAGGTGCGCGAATATGATCAATATCAATCAAATAGATGGGACAGGTGGGTGTCTTCAAGGCGATCATGTCAGTCCATTGTATTTACATATGTGTTTAGCGATCCGCCACGCATCGTAAAAGAGCGATCCGAGCAATCATGATACTGTTCTACGCAGATGATTAGCAGTATTCAGTAGAATATGTACCTTCATTTTCAGAATTCCTTCCATGATTTTTCAGGCTGCGCCCTACACTAAACGTCTCAAGTGTTCAAAAAGCGTTCCCTCTCACCAAAAAGGTACTTCCATCAAAGAAGTGGACTCTTTACCACGTTTGACAATACCTGTACGTATATAAAATTGACTAAACCTGCTTGCCCAATAAAAATTAGTATTATCACAATCATTAGCAACTATTTGCCGTATTTATAGACGACATGTAAGGCTGCGCCGAATCCCAAATATTATAGAAGCAGTCCTGTCATATGTTGTTTTTATGTCTCGTTTTCTGGGCTGGCTTTGAAAAAATGCACATACTAATGCTTAGTAAATGTGTAGAAACGAATATTAAGCAAGGTAACGTATGACAGAGTATAACGTGCTTGTTTGAGCTTGTTGGACTAGAGGCATATGTCAGGAAATTTCATATAAACATATAAAAAATTCTATAAAAGTCGAAAATTGAACGCAAAAGTTCACACCGTCAATATTGAAATATGAATACTAGTGTGTTCCACAAATATAATCGAGCGACAATGATATTAACGTTACAAAAAAAAGGAACCGGTACCTGCAAGTTCTCAAAACCAGCAAATATTCATCTTGGAAATAAATATGAAATGTTTCTACTGAGGATGAGCTTCATTTCAGCAGGAGCAATTTAGATTACCTCAAAAAAATGCACATTGCTTAACATAATAACATAATACGGTAATACTAAATTACTTACATGCTACTGTCGTTGTTGCACATGAGAATGCTCGCATTAAAAGTAGACATATGTAGCGATCCAGCGACTTTTATAGTGCTTAAGAGCCCTCGGGCACGACTAAACGTTTTGACTGCCTATACAAATGAGTTCGGCTTCTGCTTTACCCTGCCTCGATGTGACGGATCAGCGCAGAAGGAGATTGGGGGTCGCCTCCCGATCCGTTTCGGGATTTTCTTTTACTGATACTTCGCGATTACCGCTGGGTAGGTAGGTAAAACAAGAA
>QVRM01006273.1:0-27604 GCA_003439945.1 Dermanyssus gallinae | reverse complement strand
TATTATTCGCCACCTTCTTTCTGCCAAAACATTGACCCCCTGAGCCGTCGCCTTGCTCGGTAACTTGTGATATCTTGAATATGTTCAGTTTAATGGTCAAAAAAACAAGTGAGTTCCCTATTGCTGGGCTCGAGGGAGATGTAAATTCTAGTCAGCTCAAATATTTATACTTAGGTCGTTCAATAAGTAACCAGAATTTCCACAACATGGTGCCGCAATGGCCTTTGTTGTACTTACGGGGAAGTAACACTCTTAACACTATCGCATATCAAGTTTCAGGCAAAAGCGAGATTCAGATTACGAGTGGCAGACATTTGGACTGAGCATGTCAGCACTTGTCGTAGACCTGGAGAAACACGATTTGCGTACCGTGACTAATCATTTCGATATGAAGACGTGGACGGTTGCGCAAATCCAAGCCGAGTTGAGCAAAATTTACGGGCTCTGCATCAACGTTGGCGAATGTTTATTTTGGATTCATAAATTCAAACGTCAAAATCAACCAGAGGTGCACCCGGAAGTCCAGTTGACGCCCAGTCCAGTATGACGCCAGGTGTGGTTGAAACATCTATCGTGTCATATTGGATCGCCATTTGAAGGTGCGTGAGATAGCTGAGAGAGCTCATGCGTCTCAGTAAAATGGGGTGCATCACACTGCAGGAGCGACTACCAATGGAAAAGCTCCACCATAAATCACCAAGTCGAAATAGCAGCAGAAGCAGTGGCAGCGCAGCGCCTCACTCTTCATTGGCCACTTATCGAAGAGTTCGCAGCAGTCAGCGACGGAGAGCATATTTGTAGCGGGGTGGCATAGGCGGCTAATGCATCGTTCGAAGCGGGACGTGCCATGGCAACTATGATTAGCAGATATTTGCAAACTCGAGCCTCGATATTGCCCGTATATATATATATATATATATCTATATTATATTCCACACATTTTTGAACCGTTTGCACGACGAGTTGCAAACGAAACGGTCAAGACTGGCGTGCAGAAAATCCTCTTCATCATGACACCGCTCCGGCTGACACCTCTACAATCAAGGTGCAGTGGTAATAATTAAACGCATTGGTGCGTTTCAAATTACCATTGCCCCAATGCCACCTTATTTTACTGAATTGACTCTTTTTGACGAGAAATTTTTCATTCGATGATCTGATAAAGAGGTAGTAGTCGCTGTGGTGACAGCCTCGAGACTTCCTACTTTTCCTAAGGATGCAAACGCTAAACGCTGGAACACCGCATCACGGGACTGAGTGCGCGGATCTAGAAAAACGACGTCAAGGGATAAAATAAAACAAATCCGTAACGTAGGTGATGCTATTCCTTTTTAATGTTATTTATTGAACGGCTATAATATATATATATATATATATATATATATATATATATATATATATACAAGTGGTTCTTGTATATATATAAATATATATATATATATATATACAAGTGGTTTGTACAACTAGAGCTCTCAGTGCCCGCTCGAGCGTGGTGAGCCCACGAGACCTTTCGATATGATTTTGTCATTGGCGGCTCAATGTTACTCACCGACCGAAGAAATCAACTTTTGCGAACGATAGCAGCAGACGCAATTGGCAACAGTGTGCATCGCTCAGCATCAGCTGCGACAGCAACTGCACGGCCGCACCACCCAAAGCTAAACGGACTTCCACCCGTAGGCTGCGTCGGGCCGAAAGAGGGTGTTCAGCAGGAGACAGGCAACACTGCCCCGGCCACTGATCGAATCTCCGATCGACACCGTCCGTGTACCAATGCTGTGCTGCAGACGTGCGAGTAATTTGATATATATATAATATTATATATATATATTATATATATATAATATATATATATATTATATATATATATATATATAAGTGTAGTATACGTTTTTACCGTTCAATTAGTTGTCATAAATTACTCTTACTTATTATTCATTGGTTTTAGGTAACCTTTTAGCGACTACCCAGTATTTATCGCAATGATTATCAATCAAGTTTTATTGATGTGCCAAAAAGTTGGCAATGCCTCACCTTTCGTTTAAAATATACACACGTGATAACTAATCGTAATAGTAGTCTTCTAGTCTAAAGCTTAAGAATATACGAACTTTATTTGTCGTACTTGTGACATTCATTTTCTCTGAACGAATATATGCGCTTTAATCTGATATATATATATATATGGCACATTCTGCTAAAATTAGATTAAAGCGTATATATTCGCTCAAGGATATACGTATATACATATATATATATATATATATTTTTTTTTTATAGACACAACTTATTTCTTGCTCCACTTCCTCGCATTTTGTTTTCTAATCAGCCGGTTTTGTGTTTTTGCTTTCGCGGTGGCATTGTATTACAGTGTTTGTCGCCGACGCGTATAGTGTAGGCGTGTGTGGCTTGATTCTCGCTACGGGCAAACCACCTTTCAGTGTACCCGTCAGGAGGTCACTCAAGCCTCTTGAATGGCTGCAGGAGGCCAGCCAACTCATCCCTGAGATACCTGGTAAGTCGCATGCTTAGTGGTAGTAGTAGCAGTAGTAATATACATAGTAGTATTAATGGTTTTTGATATAGATCGCGACATCGCGCAAATTAGCGCCTGAGGGCGTGAATACATTCTATAAAATGAAAAATCAATGAAAAAATCTTAATGTTAGGATAGTGCCGTGCAGGCTTTACGATACGTGTTATAACTTTATAACTCAAAATATTAGTTGTAGTAGCTTTCAATGTGCTAATAACTTGTCGTAGCAAAAATTATTGGGAAAGGCATTGCGCTGTTCCAATTACTATTAGGAAATGATTTGTGCTGTTCTATTTCCATGAGACTTCCAAGATGCCCTCTTTTCAATAGCAGCCGGTAGTAAGTTCCGCGCTCGATTGTCTTAAATGGAGAAAGAAATTCGGGTTGTTTCTCCTGGCGATCTCTGATTATAACCGCATGTCCTGCATCCGAACCGAGGCACGATCTTGAGCTGGGCTTGACGTCCAGTAGGTTGCTTCCGGCAGCAGCCAGCTAGATTAGCAGCTGTAATTAGCCTAGTGTGATTAGCAGCTCTAATTAGCCTAGTGTAATTAGCTCTAATTAGCCCGCTTATTAGCGAAATGAATTCGCCGTTGTTACGCAGCACACAGCTAATGTTGACGTTTTTCGTTGTCTGCTATCCTGCGTTTCATTGCGGATCATTGCAGATGATCTCGACAAAGACCTGCGGTGTCTTTTGAGCCACCTGCTGCAGCGGTCGCCCGACCAGCGGCTGAGCGTAGCCGAAGCGCTGCACCACCCCGCCCTTCATTCGTTTCTGGCTCATCTGCGTCGCAGCCCGCCGTAACACGAGGTGCCGCTGTTATTCGGCAGCCGGTGCTGTCAGAAAAAACAACCAACCAACAACAGCAACATCCGATAAGTCTCCGCTTGCCTCGCGGCGTACGCGGGACACGCACACGATACAACCATCGCCACCACCGCCGCAGCAGCAGCAGCAGCAAACTAACACCACAGCAACAGCGGCAAGTGATTCTGGGGGGGTCAACTGAATGGCCGTGAGGACGCTTGGTGAAAAAGCGTTGCCGGCGGCGGCGCTCGCGGAGGACTCGATCGAGGACGCCAATGAGGACGCCGATGAGGAGGAGGAGGAGGAGGAGGAGAACGTGGAGCAAGTCGGTAGCGCGGTTGATGATGATGAGACAGTAATCGTATGTTGATCTCCACCATCATGCCGGCGTCGCCCGAAGATAGCGAGCAAGACGAGGCTTGCTGTGATGGTGATGAAAGCAGCGAAATTCTCGGAGATCTCGAGGGTGGTACGGCCGCTGCCGCCACTGCCACTGCCACCGCCGACAAGCGACAGCGAACGCGAACAGAACGACAACGACGCCGAGCCCGACGGTTGTTACATGGACGGCGACGACGACGACGACGACGACGACGACGACGATGACGATGAGGACGACGACGACGACGATTTCGTCGACGACTGTCACGAAGCTGTCACGGTCGTTGTCGACGATAATCCGACGTTGAACGTCAGCACGGCTGTGGCGGGGGCGCCGGTGGTGAAGATGGAGATGGAGGAGGATAATAGTCACGTGAGTCACACGGATGGAGTCAAGCGGGCCGCCAGGACAGCGGCTGGAGCAAAGAACGCAGCACCCTCTGCATCACCAGCAGCGGCCGCCGCCACCTTCGCTGCCGCCCACGGCTGACGTCGAACGTCGCCAAGCTTTGCCGCGTCAACGGGTGGTTGACGACAACGACGACGATCACGACGTTGACGAATTCCTGCACCACCACCAACAACAACAACAACAACAACAACGAGAAGATGAAGAAGAAGAGGCGGCAGTTCGAGTCGGAAAACAGTTGGTCAATGATAGACGGCAACAGCGGCGGCCGTTTCGTTTCACAGCTTGCAGACTTGCAGGCGAACGGCGTAGCGCGCGTAGAGCGGCATTGTGATAGGTTAAGTATCACGATAGATCTCAAAAAGTAATAAGACACAAGAGTAAAACAAAAACCTACTAAGATGGAGGAGTAACACGCGAGCAGAAGACATTGTCGTTGTGGTGGGTGGGTGGATGGGTGGTTAAGGGTAACATAAGAAGCGAGGGCAGAAAAAACGACGAGAAAAATGAAGGAAGCAACAAGAACATGATGTGATGACAAGAAGCAGGAGGAGGACGTGAAGAAGAAGACCGCAGTACAGAAGACGTACCTAACACATGGGATAAGTTGTTATTACTATGATGAAGATTATTATTACTATTACTAGAATGAAAACGGCTCTTAAGGACGTGATTGTTTGCCACGTGCGTGCGTAAATGCTGGACGCAGGGCCAGTTGAAGAACCAGCTGGAAAGCTGAATGAAGAATAGCTAAACTTGAGGGTGAATGAGCCCCGAGTTAAACTACTATTACGACTACTATTACTACTACTGCTGCTGCCGCTAAGTCCCTACGAGTGGAGTTAGTGGTAGATGCTTGCCCCACTTTTCTCAGCCGTTCGCTGAATTGTCTTCTTCTGGCTGTTAATTGCTGCCGACTAGAAACACCATTGTCGAAATTACCACTGCTGCTCCTGCTTGACGCCTACGACTTCTGCTGCCAATACCACAACTACAAGAAGCTACACAGCTATTTCGGTTCGAACTATTCTTACCCATAGTGGGGCGTTCTTTCGTGTCTGTTCACGTTACTGAGATGCAGTTAGTATTGTTTGTTTGCTTTTTCATCTGTGGGCGCTCTCAGCTCTATTGACACTCAGTGACACACCCGTCACCTCTATGACTCACTCACTGTTTATTTATGGTGTTCTGCCGACGTGGCCACTGCCTGTCGCCTGGGATATATTATATATATATATAACAGAAACTGGCGGAACTTTTCCAGACGTGATGATGAATTCGATGAAGCGAGATGATAGATATTCCGTCCCGTCATGCGGAGAGTTTCCTGAGGAGAGAAAACACAACGGAACTGAAGTTGGGATTTAGACCGTTTGCCATTCGGTCGAACCTATTCCACCTCCCCCTCCCGTTAGTCAGATATGTCGGCCAACAGACTGACGACAACACAAGGGGCGCCGCCACCCTTCGTGTGTAAGCGGGTGGGGGGGGGGGGGGGGTACAACAGGGAGATAGGTGGAGTGAGCAAACACCGAGATGGTCGTTAAGTAGAAGCTGCCCGTCACCTCCTAGATTACACATCTTATTTGTCGTCCGTTGCCGCTAGGTCCGTCGTCTGCGTCGAGAGAAACAGAAACCGAGACCGGGTGAGGGTCGCTGTCGCCATAACTGCCCGTGACAATGCTTGAGCGTCGGCCATGCGTGGCCGGCGAAGCAAGCATCAATCCGCCGCACGATACAGCACGCCACTGCCATTCTAACCGTTTCACACCGTCGTCACAATGAAATCTCTTAACGAAACCCCAGACACCCCACAGACAGGGAGGGCTTCGCGGCATAGATCAAAGCGCGTCGTCGTCGTTCGTGTAACGGAGTGGCAGCGACGGCAGACAGCGATACGATTTGGGCTACTACTTTTATATTCAGACGCTGGAAGCTAGGAACGATGCCTTGTTGTCACACGCTCCAACTTTCTTTCCACCAATTTCTGCCCAGTCAATAGCCTATGTAGGTAGCAAGGAAGCCGATAGATATGAGTCCACAAAATCCGAATAATAACGTAGTGCGTTTGACTAACGCTAGCGTGAGGTCACACTCCAAATCCGATATTTATATATATATATATATATATATATATAACAACCTAAGTATACAAGCATGATACATGGCGGAACGGGTAGCTAAGAAACTTGGGCCTAAGTCAATAATTGAAAAATCGACATTTGCTCCCACAATGCAACCTCTACAGCTGTTTGTTGCCACTACTGCAGCTGTTTATCACAGCAACAACAACAGTAACGATCGGTATGATTCGTGATGATAGTGCACAATTATTACGTCTACTACTACAACAGCTCGACGCTACATTGACCAATTGAGCAGAAGATTGCGATTTCTCGTTGTATTGAACAACGCCGCCCATGCTCGCCTATGTTCGGCATTGTTAAATTGTAAAAACTCGGTGGCGTCGCCAAATGCCTGTGACATGTAGCGTGCTATCGTATCGATGAATAATGCCTCCTCGCTATGTGTGAGATGAATGTGAATGTGCGTACGCATCGGGAGGCGGGGGGGATTGGGGTAGCCCGAGCCGTGACGTGACGATCGTGCGATTATCTCCGTAAATACTGATGGGTAATTAAGGCCCTGAGTGAGGGCCGTGAGTAAGCGAGTGATTTATTGCCTGTTTATCTGCCCAAAGTAGTGGGGTAATGATTTACGCTCTCTGACTCGACGACTGTCCGGACACCCGACCGAGACCTGACGACGACGACGACAACACGACAGCATAACTAACACTTGTTAGAAATAGCTGTTTTTTTGAAAAGCATACCTCCTCTATTATTGGGCTGTTAACAGTAGTCGAATTGTAGTCTATCCTGATTATTATTATTATGATTATTATTATTATTATTTTCATTGTTGTATTACTACTGCTATTACTAGCTGTACTGTAACTGACCACGATTGTTGAATACTAGTTGGGTCGCGCAGTAAGAGCCTGCTTTTGTTTGCTGCTGTCGTTGTTGATAGCAATGGCCCTTTGTTCCTGATTTGTGATATGGTATTACCTGCTAAGAAAGAATGTTCGGCAGCGAAGAATAAAAAGCAGCAGCAAAAACAAGGAAAAGAAGAAGAAGAACGCTTATTCCTCTCGAGAGAACTCGGTAGGAATTGCGACGCTGTGTGCTGCCTGGCAGACGGACGGACTGACTGTATAACGACGGGGAGACAAAACGGAGAGGAGATTTCGACGAATTGTTCGATACCGCTCTACCTTACATAGGTAGAGCGGAACAACAACTACTACTACTACTACTACTATTAAAACTACTACGTTATCCCACAGAAGTAAGAAAGTGGAGACGGATGGCAGAACAGAGACAGAAAAATGACATGAGCCGGGGCCGTCTGCTGTTGCGGCTGCTGTCGGGATCTAAGCCCTGATGGGCTCCTCTGCATTGCCGTCAGCTGTAAGGCTGCCGGCCGACGTAACAGTTTCCCCGTGTGCCCCGGGTGGCTTTTCTTACCAAAGCTGTATTGCAGCAAATACAGGCGCGGCAGTGTCAGTATCAGGTTGGTTGAGCCTGATTTGCCCGTACCTCCCCTAACTCAGCCAGTGCCCAGTGGTGGTGTGCGCGTGGGGCCATAGAAACGAGCAGCTTGTTGATATATGGCTTTATTTTATTCGTCGACACTCATCACCAAGTGACAGCCATCACACACAGGAAGTAGAGTAATAACTATTATTATGAATGTTGTTGTTGTTGTTATGAATATTGTTATTATTATTCTCAATAGTGTCTGAAGCAACATCAGCAGAAACAGCAACGACATGGGGGTTTATTTTCTTGATGGAGTGGGAGTCTACGGTGGCTGTGTATACAAACAAATCCTCACGTCAATATCCTTAACGTGCCAGACAGAGTGCTTGATGCATCTATGCATTGTTTAGTACTACGTTTGACACTGTTGTCGGCGTTAGCACGGTTTAGTTTGTAAAGATAACTGGATTTAGTTCGCATTTTCTATAGTCTACAAATCTCATAATACTTTGAAAAACACTTCGTAAGCAGTAATTTCCTGCGCTGGTGCTTGTATCTGAAACGTGCGAACAGAAAATTACAAAATCGATAAACGAATATTTAATTTCCACAATTAACACATTTTCAACAATTGCAACAATTTATGGTATTTTGCAGAAAAGGCTATCTATCGCTCATGTATATATATATATATATATATATTTGCTAATTTGATACTTTTTCTGTCTTTTGTCCAGATTGTTTTTATTGTTGTGGCTTTGAACCTATAGCAATTCTAGGTGTCGTTGTTCCATTAGCCGCTGTACGCTGCTTACGTGGCCTTCATTTGTACGATGCTGCCGTCGGCTGTCTCAGCCACTTTGCCTTTCTTTAGAATAACCAATACGATCGATGTCCAGTACCGCTTCTACAACGTCTGTGATCATGCTGAATGAACAAATGGAACCGCGTCTATACTAGATTGTGGCCGAATAACTGCGAAATTAAGTAAAAGAGACTGCAGAAGATTTCCATAGTAAAGAGACGATCATTGAAAACACATAGAGGGTGCGCTATCAGTGCGGAACGGAAATAGTTGTTTAGTAAATCGTGCGAATTGAGCGGTACTGTGATTGCTATATCCACCGTCATCAATAACGACAACCAAAACAGCAATAATAACAGCGCGACAGCAACAGCAATGTCGAAACAACAATAACAACAACAAAAGAACAACAAAAACAACAAAGTAACTGTCAAAAGCGACTAGCGACAATAGTTACCGACGATAAGGAGAACGCTATTGTGTACGGTATTGCCTCGGCGACTATCGCAGCCGAGAGCAGTAACGCTAAAAGAGCATCATACGCAGGTAAAAAATGGTCAACAACGCGGCAGAATCGAAAACAATCTTGACTATGGTGACCTCTATTGTTACAATTGTTGTTACTGTGCAGCCCTTCCGAAACTATGGAGCTTATGATGCAACTTCGTCGTTGTTGAAAGATAAAGAGGACCACAATAGGAGAGCAATAACAAGATCAACCATCAAACAACAGCAACAACAACTCTCGACTCAAGACGTAATTGTTAAAAAAAACAATAATAATGCCGATGACGACGACGAGGCCAGCGGTCAACCACTAATAGAAACATCACAACCATAGCAATAATGGCGGCGAACGTACTGACAAAGACCAAATCGGGAATCGCTTACAGATGAGAGCAGAGGTGAAAGCAATAACACCATTTATATATATATATATATATATATATATATATATATATATCGAGCCGCACACAAATGCATCATCGGGGATAGACCGGATCGATTTAAACGGCCATAGATCGCTGTGTACAGTAGGCATATGTAGATTGTATAACCTAGCCGTCACAACGGCTCGCGCGGGGAAGAGTCGCGAATGGACCAAATGATCCAATGAGGGCGGTAAATCGACTGTGTACGCTTGCAGTCGATTATAGCATAGCGATATGGGAGTAGGAAAAGTTTGCTTGCCACTGGGTGGCAAATAGTGGTGGGAGTAGTTATGGACAGTACTAGCTAGGGGTCAAAGTGGTAGCGTAACCGATGGCAGAGGAGAGAGAGAGAGAGCGCGCGCGTTTATGTATATATGACGGGAGAATGGGGAACCTGACGAGAGGTCTGAGGGACTCGGCGGGCGGCGTCTCTCAATGGCTTGTTTGGGCGTGCTTGGACTGATTACCCAACCGGTGGAGGGATTCGTGATGTTCCTCAGCAGCAGCAGCAGCAGCCTTCTCGGATGATGACTCGGTAACACGAATCAGCAAAGTAGAAATATAGGAAAGCTGGATGGATGATCGATGAAGTCGTAGACCAACCTACACACAATAAGAATGTTGACGAACGCTTTGAAGCGCCAGCCTACTACGGTACGCCCGGTTAACTCATACTTACATAGCCGGGTAGCTTGTTAGCTAACCAAGCGTTAGTTAGGTCTATAAGAAGAACAAGTTGAATAATTATAATGATAATAACAAAAACAACAATCTAGGCTCTGTTGTGCTTCTGGCTGTTGTTCTGTTGCTCTGTCAAAATTGGCATCTTCTTGATTGAGCAGGAACGGGAGAGAACTGTATCTTCTTTAAATTCAATCTAGATTGCCTGCCGTGTGAACAAGTGTCTGTTTCGCGACCAGCGAGCAAGCGCTGGCCCTGGATTTGACTACGTCTGTCTACGACGTAAGTTTTGGGACCGAACATATATGGAACGAACGCGGGAACGGTTCGATCGATCTGCGATAGGACAATGCACCCCCCTCTAGCTGACCCGAGAGAGTGGCATACGGTTCAAAAAGTAAGGCAATTCGGCAACAACGGCCGGAACAAGACGTGTGAAACGGCGGCGCGAAATACAAATACTAAGCTCACTAACATGAACGCTCCCGCCGATCCGCATTGACGTGACCACCTACCTACCTGTCCATCTCGCAGGCGGTAAGGCGGCGATGTCAAGTCCAGAGACAACCATAGCAGCAGTTCATCGCCACTTATATTTCAAGGCAAATCGATTACCATAGAATAGAATTGCCAAGGCAAATTGATTACCAAATAGACGTGGTCGCTGCATATGAACGGCAGCAGCAGAAATAGCAAGCATTACTAGGTGCGATTAGCAAGCGACAGCAGCAACAACATCAGTGGCGTCAACACGAGTCAGGGCAGAACAAGATATATATATATATATATACATATATATACATATATATATATATATATATATATATATATATATATACATACGTAAGTTTATGGACTCAGTGCAGCGGGGAGGGAAGGAGATAGAACATTAATTGGCAGAGCAGTCAAGCATGCTCTCTACATAACATATCCATACAGCATGGCACCTACTCATGCAGCCCGTACTCATCCGTTTCTTTGAGCACGACCATGCGCACACCACCTATAATCGCCTGACGACAGTGCGGAAGTAACATGACTTTGCCCTGTTATGGCTATTCATGCTGCTGCTGCTGCTCTAATTACTAGGTTAATAATCTAATTAAAAAACGGCGGAAAGAAGTCACCAGAATATGCGGAAGGCCCTAGTCGGCGGTGTGTCCTGGTAGCTACGTCCCGCTTAGGACGAATGATCGCGTACTCGCGTGAACATAATGAGATAATGTTGATGATCATGATGATGGTTATTATCACAACTGGTACTACTATTATTACTATCACTACGGCTACAACTACTACTACTACTACTACTATTACTTGTTATTCGCAGTAAGTAGTAATGAGTTATAGTCTTTGGTGTGTGGGCTTGGGCTGCATTGGAATTGCGTTGGAATAACGTGACAGATACTTGTGCGGCAAATGTGTGTAATGATGATTGTGGTGGTGGTGATGATGATCGGGTCATAGGCGGTTTAAAGGCGCAGGACTGCGGGCTGACGGGGAACGTAGGCATCGACTGTAAATGTTGATCGAGTGTGGCATAGGAATAGGGCAGCCATGCTGGCGACTGCTGTAGTGGCGGCAACGGCGGCGGTGGTGATGATGCTGGTGACTGATGGCTGGTGGCTGGCTGTACGTGATGGGTGTATGAAGTGGAACTTCGTAACTTAGTGATCGATACCAACACGCGTGAAGTGTCATCTTCGTTGACAGATGACGATCAACGGTCGAGCGGTCGGTCGATGATCATTGGCCTAGTAGTTGAGAGTGAGTAGGCTAGAGGTTGCTGTCGGGGGGAGGTGGCGGCGGCGGTGTGGCGGGATGAGATATCAGGAGGGAACAGGGAGGACAGGCTGCGAGGGGTGCGAGATCTGAACTTGTGTGGAGCTCAGGAGGACAACGTGCTAGTTCGAGTAGTAGTAGTAGTAGTAGTAGTAGTAGCAATAGTAGCTGCAGTAGGAGTACTGGTTGCAGGTGCCCTTATGTGATACGTGGGCGGCGTTGGTAGAAAACCAAGACCGGGTGACAACAGAACAAGCAGCTGGACTGGAGAGCTGACTGGACTGATTGGCCTAGACTTTATTAGACACGACGGTCGTAGTAGAGGCTGCGGGCGTTAGCCGCTCCGACCTGTTAGGTCCTCCGCTTCATTGAAGACGGACGAAAGGCAACAGGCCAAGAGAAAGAGAAATAAAACAAGAAAAAACAAGATGAAGAAAACAGGAAGAAGAAGAAGAAGAAGAAGAAGAGCGAAACATGAATTGGGAGTAAGTAAGAATGAAGCAGATTACACACAAAGAGACGAGTCTCCGAAAGCGATAACGAAACCAGCAACAAAGACAACCATAATGCGTGGACGGTGAAATCTGGACGGTGATGACGAGGTATTGTTGTTGTAGTAGTTGTTGTTGTTGTTGTCGTTGTCGCCGTGAAAAAGCTCCGAATCGAGAAGCGGAAAACGGCGAGTATGATACCTATACGACCATGATTGTGCTGCTCGCGAAGAAAGAAAGCAAACAACAACCACAACCACAACAACAACAACAATAGCAACAGAAAAACATAAATATTATAGATGCTAGAGAGATGAGCGGAGCAAGGAAACCGTTATGGTGATACTACTAAAACGAACTAATCAATGAATGATATAATGGTGGCGGCGGCGGCGTTGCTGTTGATGATCGAGAATCGCGGCGCAACGTAAACGGTGATGAGATGAGTTGGAAATCGCTTGCTGCTGGTAAAATGCATGACCGACCGACCGAACGCATGACGAGGAACGAGGAAGGAAGTAGGAAAGAGACAGATGAAAAAATATGTGACCTTTTGTGTAAATATAATACTTATAACGTAATTGCCGCTATTACTATTATTATTATTATTATTATCAAGATTATCATCATTATTGTAATGGAGTACAAATGGACTAATAAAGATGTTATTATTTTAAAACTCCACTTGTGTGCGTTTTCGTTAGTAATGCTGTAGTTCGGTTTGGAAAAACTATATATATATATATATATATATATATATATATATATATATATATATAAACCACTGTCGAGCTATGCAAGCACACAACAAGCAGATTTAACGCCTTGCGTAGAGTAATTAGGCACAAAATAGAAGGAAATGAGAACCAAATCTGTGAGTTAATCGGCTTCACTTGTTTTGAAGTCTCCCGGCTACTATACTACATGAAACTACTATCCGATATATTATGAGCAGGCGAGTTCAGCTAACTTCTATAGTCTGTATCTAATACAGTATTTCCTATCTAGAACCGCAGCTGTAAGAGGTGCCCGGTGGTTGTATTTACTTGTAGTAACAGCAGTAGCTAGGTAAAGACGATAAGCTGACCAGAACTTAATTGTGGAAACGCGAAAAATATATATTTACTCCTAATTAATTTAAAATATATATTAACTCCTCCCGAGATAAAACGCGTGCCCCATCGGCTTAACTACGTTAATTAGACGCTTGAATGATTGGAATATCTGTTGTAAGTAACACGGCGATACAGGCAGTATCGGCATTTACCTCAAGCAAGAACCAGTGACCACAAGTGAGCGTAGAGAGGAATTTTAACGCGAGAAGATCGCCCGTAAAGAAGTAGAATGTACTGTAACATCCGCCTTTAAACAAGGCGGTAGGGTCGAATGTCCAACGTAATGGAAACATTAAGACCTTTCTCGTACCATCTCCTTATGGAAATGCATGTTTATATTATTATACTCTCTCAATCCTCGTTCTGAAGAGAAATTGCTAAAAGTTTGTTGCAAACCGCTATTTCTGAGCTGCGTTCCTTACTATTATTGCTCTTATAATAAATCTCCCTGAGAGAATCCGAAAAGCGAAAGATCCCGTGAGGATTTTCTTTACGGGGATGACTTGCCCTTCATCGTCCATTGAAGCTGACGATATCAGGGTCAGTCTCGGTGAGCTATCGCGCAGTATTCACCGCGCACGCAGTGGAATGTTGCAGAAAAGTAATTGTAATGGCATCAACGATCTAGAATTCTTGGAGCATGTCGTTAGCAGCGCTTAGTTGATCTCAAGATAAACCCACTACCTGCGCATGGTCTAGACGCGTCATCGCAAAAGGACGCGGAAAATCTCGGCCAGTTAAATTACAAAGTGTCTACTTTCTGGGTGAGACTGACCGTGATATGACGACTACACTCCCTGTCATTAATACTCACTCTGGGTCCCCGAAAGGATAGGAACATATAAGATATGCCGACGTAGACGAAAATACTTACAAGTCAAAACTGATCAGAAGTGTTGAGTCATTGTTAACATTGTTAAGTTAATGTTAAGCAATAAGCGTTAGCTTGTCCCGTGTGCCAACTCAGTATAACCTTGGAATAGGCTAATATATCTCGACGTTCCCAAGGGTTCCATCCATTACGACGTATACGTTTGACATAACCAAAGCGCGCTCGTAGGACAATAACAAACTACAGAGCATTTGCTCATGATACCAATGTAGTGTGATGCCTTAGTGCATTCTTACGAAAAAACCCGAAGCCTGCTGACTTAAGAGGAGACGTAAACACAAGGAAACACAAGCACGACGTCTGAAAGGCCCCAACGGGCCTAACTATTCAACGGACTCGAAAAACGTGAAGGAAAGATTGGGACTGCCGAGGGCGCGGAGATCATGATAGAATCATACTATAACACGACAACTTCACCAGTGAGTCTATGGAAAGTACGCATATATGAGTGCGCGCTCATTTAAGATATTTCGAAGCGGCGCTGACACCTTGTCACAGGATTTAATAGTATATGTATATCAATATAGACAGCATGGTTGTGAGCAGAGAGTTGAAGGAGCACAGAAAACAGAAGTGAGAAGGCCACAATATACATCGAATACTGATTATATTAGTATTTGTTTATTTATTTGTTGTTGGTGTGATGTATTACACTTACTAATATATTCATTACTATTGTTATTATCATTGCCATTATTATTATTATCATTATTATTATAGCCATAATTATCAGCACTGTAGGTATCATTAACAATACTCTTTTGATGTTGCTTCGGAGTTGGTTTTGTGTCCACTGACTAATATACATATGTACAATTTCATTGGCTCTCAATAAAATAATTTATTGTTCCTAAGTGTTACCTAACTCAACAAAAATTTGTATCCACAGGGGCGCTTTATTTATCTCTCGCCGCGGCAGCGGCAGCAGCAGCAGCAGCCAGTCCATTGAGGTTTCTCCCTCAGTTGACGTTATATCCGACCCTTGTTGTCACCGCCCGGCAGGTGGCCAACTAACTTCATTTGAGTTCGTCGTCTCCGAACGTGTCGCCGCACTTTGGCGTGAAGACCAGCTAGGTGGCCGGGTGCCTCATGAGGGTTTAGAAGTTAAGGTGACGCCAATTGTTATCACAATGTGGTGATAACAGGAAGGCGCTGAACGCGGGGTTGCCATTTAAGCTTCGTCAACATGCAACATGCGTTTATCTCTCTTTTACTCTGCCACTATGTACCACTGTTGTTCACGTTGCCGTACCGGTCGTATCGTATTCATATTGCTTGTGCTGTTCCTCGTGTGATGGCTGGCCCTGTTTCGCCCAACTTCACGAGGAACGCCAGTTCAGCAACTTTCTCGTCAGTTTTCTAACGTTCTTTTATATTTATACATATACAGTGTACAGGGTGTCAAAAATTGGGGTTTGTGTCTAGCAATCTCTTGCAACCGCAGTGCATTTTGTGCGGTTTCTAGTTTGCACATTTCGGGTCTGCCCCCATTTCACTGAAGTAAAATGCGCTGCTTATAACGAGTTGTACGGTCTCCTCGTCAAGTCTGGCCAAGCTGGGCTTAGACACCCCACGCGATTAGTTAACCACATTCATCACTATTCCCATATTAACAAAAAACAAACAAACAAAAAACACAAGCCCGTTGGGGAATCACCTAGATATAGATCTCAACATGTGCTTTATCGCTGCGGCTCTAAGCGCGTCCCTGATACAAAATATTGGTGACATGTGGGTATTTAGGTATACATGTCAAGCGAATACTAATACCATATCAATCCATACACATGTGTTGACAATTGAGAGCTGACGACGGTCCAGCTGGCGACGACAAAGTGGTTTTCTAACAGCCCGTATACCTGTGCGCTGCGATCGCAGGTGTGATCGCGGGTATGAATGACCAGCCAGATGGCACCAAAACCTCTAGGTTCTGCCAATCAATAGAGTAACAACAGTTGGCATATATTACTGTTATTCATTCCTCATCATCGATACTAACACTCTTAGTGCCTTTCTCTTCCCTCTCCGTGTGTGCGTGTGGGTGTGTGAATGTGCTTCTGTGTGAGACGTTTGCGCTTGGTATTCAGTATGCTTCCGTATTGCTCTCTGTCGTCTTCTGTCGATATTAGTTCATCGTTTACACTACACCCAGTTAAGAGGCAAGATACTAGCCGTGCTCGTTGAGTTCTACCCCATTTACACGGCCTTACACTAACTACTACATGAGTTGCCGGTGGCTTTCCGGTAACCACTCTGCTGATCTTGTTGCCTACAGGAACAGAACCTCTTCTTCTGTTCCCTCCGTCGTCATCTTCACTAGTCGTTAGTGTGAATTTGATGTTAGCGTTTTTCTTTTAGGGTTTATGTCCCGCCTTTTCTCTGCCTTTTCTCCCTACCGCTACACACATACAGTGTTGGGTAATTGTGTATATGTGTGTGTGTGTGTGTTAAATACGCGCACGTTCTTGACCGTGGCCATCCCGGCACATTCTGTTCATCGCTCCTATCTGGTATTTCAGTATCTGTACAATGGGTATAGCTCGTTTTGCCGTTTGTAATCTTTGGCTTCGTGAGTGAACTAAAAACAACAAATGTCCTATAATGACACTAGCAGTACTAGAACTAGAAACAACAGCAGCAGCGGCGGCGGCAGTAGTAACAGAAGCCGTTAATGTAAACTCAATAGAAACACAACAACAGTAATAGTAGTATTAGTAGTAATAACAGCAACAATGGAAACAATAAATATCACGACGACGATAATAACAGAGACTACAGTAACAGCAACAACAACAACAGTTATAGTAATATTAGCAGCAATACAGCAACAGTGAAAACAATGAATATCACGACCGCAATAATAACAACAGCAGCAACAACAAAAACAGCAACAACAACAACAACAACAACAACAACAACAGCAGCAACAACAACAGCAGCAGCAGCAACAACAAAAACAGCAACAACAGCAACGGTTCGTAGCAACCATAGCCAACGAAATAATCCTGGTCCTAATGCCGGTCGATCCCGGTGGCGTGGTGGGTGCATTCGCCTGCACCCCGCGACCGGAGAAGATACGTAGGTGCGCGGGTTCGAGCTCCCCCACCGTTGCACATTTGTTGTATTTACGGAGGTCCGTCCAAGAAGCAATGCGAAAAGCAATCCCGCGGACGTTAAATCTTGGCTGAGGGTCATCAGCCCGGAAAAAAAGAGGTTATCCTTATTCCGCTACGCTTGGCGGTTCGTATGCTTGTTTGTCTTCGCGTAGTAAATAAGTAGTTCGTATTGTTGAGATCGTTATTGGTGTGTCAAAAGGACACCAACGCCAGCGGTAGGGCGGCTGCAGTAGCCGCATCCACACAGCCGCTTCATCACTTATATGCACGCTCCTAATTGCGCAGCATCATCATCATCATCATTACAATAATACAAATTTTTCATATTGGTAGACCGCAGTTCAAACGTGGGTATGGGGGTCGCCTTCAGGTAGTGAGTAAGCTCATCATATTGCTTATTGTTTTATGTCGTATGCTGTAAACGATGTCGTTTGTTATATATCTAAACTATCTGCTTTGTTGTTTGATTCATCTTTTTTCAACCATTTTTATTTACCGAGAACTTAAGCGTTGTGAAATGCAGTTCCGTGAATAAACCACGTTTGAAATTAAAATTGGAAAATTGAAAAAAAAAATATATATATATATAGTGCATATGTAATTTTGGAACAGTTAAAGTCGAAAGCCCGTCCAATAGGACGTTGTCGCTGCAACGTATTTGTAAGCTAGCTAGCTATAACACGCTAAACAACTCGGTACTCGAACTTGCACTGACTTACGATAAAGAATGAGGACGAAAGGAGCACTTGTAGAAGTTAGGGGTGCCATACAGGGTCGTTGGTGCCCTCTACTGCGCTTCACAGAGCCGCGAAATATCGACTCTCGGGTCGAGAGTCCATTAAGTGGTTGGTTTGTTTTTATGCGGTTACTGCTACTGTTGTTGTTGTTGCTGTTGTTGTGTTGCTGTTTATAGTACTGCTGCTGCTGCTGCTGCTGCTGCTGTTGTTGCTGGTGTTGTGGTGATGTTGTTGTTGCCGCTATTACCACAAACGTTGCTGTTGGCTACCATGGCCATTGAAATCACCTTTTTGTAAGTAGTTATTTTTGTGAGTGTTGGTTATTGTTGTTGTTGTTGTGGTGATGAGTGTTGCTGAACCGTACTTATAGCTTTACGACAACTGCGAGGACGCAAAGTGTTTACATGGTCACGGATAGTGTCGTCTCTGAGGTTGTTGTTATTGTTGTTGTTGCAGCTGTCGCTGTTGATGTTGTTGTCGATACAGTTGTTGTTGTTGTTGTTGTTGTAAAAACTGACAGTATTGTTACTTTTGTTGCTATCGCCTGAAGCCATCTTTGTGAGCTTTGACTCCTGCTGCTGCTTCGGCTTTTGTAGTTGATATTGACCTTGTTTGATGCTGCCTGTACAACGAACGGACGAACGAACGAACGAATGAATGCCCGTACGTGTACTGTACATTCACATGACACTACAATATCACACGTGTGGTATCATAAGATGTACGACGCCGACGAACCGGCTGCTTCTTCTACTTCTTATTCCTCTTCTTCTTCCTCTTCTTCTTCTCGTTTTTCCTTCATCATGTTTTCATTACCTCATAGCTTCTAATGATAACAGTAGAAACATATTATCATTATCCTTGTTGTATTGTTATGAGTGTGCATTGAGCGACATCGAGAGCCGAGCAGTCCGACGGACGTCCATTCACCACAACGACGCCGGTACTCTGCGGTACTCGTCCTGCGGTAGCTACAGCCCGTGACGGCTCGCCGGTTCGCCGCCAGGGACGCCCTACTACGAACGGGAATACGCCAACGTGGCTGGCTCAACACGGCTTAGAGACAATCCTCAGGCTCAAGCCCGGTCCGGCCCCCTCATCCACCCTCTTCGAGCAGCAGCAGCAGCTCGTAGTGTCCGATGATCAAGCAGTGTGTGTCCAATAGCCACAGGCGTGGTGTGGCACATTAGGAGTTTGGCGGATTCTTCATCATTTGACACTGTGCTGTCCTGACAGCCACACAATTCGAATAGAAATCGATTCTCTAACTCGGCATGGCCATATACCGGCCACTTGTTGAAGGAGGTGGTGCACGTCGGGCCGGTATGGCGGTAAAATACCGCCGATACTAGCTTTAGAGAGACAAAAGGTGAACAGTAGAAAGGTACAGAGAGAGAGAGAGAGAGAGCGCGAGAGGTAGAGCTAATGTGAAACAGAATGAGACGAATATAGGAAAAGAGCGCGTGACGCGGATAAAGTTCTGCGCAAAGTATAGTTTTCGGATTGTTGTTGTTGTTGTTGCTGCTGCTGTTGTTGTGGCTTTGGCTTTGGCACTCTGCCAGGATGGACGCTGTTTCTACAAACCCTGTCCCTAACATTGCTAACGTGTAATGGATAATTTGATAAGCCGCAGACGTAACATAACTTACAAGAATAGTTAGCCACGGAGGAGAGGTGTATGTATATATATATATATATATATATATATATGAGAATGACAGTACTTTTAATACTAAAAAAACAGCTTCCTCGCAGCACTCTCCAAGCTCGGACTTGAGTCCAGAAAAGTCGCAAGATCGAATGTCGGCATTCGCTCGGAGGCGCTGCTATATGTTTGGCTGCTAACACTTTGGTAGATTCTTTGGCGGCTGTCCAGAGTAACGTTCCGAGGAAACAGATCATAATGTACGTGTGTGCATGAATGCCTATATATATATATATATGAGCGTGTGTTAGTTTATTCATTTGTTGAATCATTTCACACCCTGCAGCAATGTCAATAATGTTAGAAGCTGCTCGAGCCAGTGCGCCAGAAGTAGCGGTCAAACTCGCGACCCGAATGCAGCACACCCCGCAATGAGAGGTAACCGTAGCCCTTTCATTAGTTCAGTATATGTACTGCTGTTCTTTCACTGCGGATGGACAGAGAACGCCGACCGTTCTGTCTGCCGGGCACCGCCGGTAGCAGTGCGTTCGAGTGGACAGGGGGGTGAGAGATCGCCTAGAAAATGGAGATAACCTAGCCCTGAACGTTTCTACTTCCGAAGCTTTCCTTCCTGCGCTTGAGCTGTTGTTGCTAGTTGCAGCAGTAGATTCTCCACCAAGCCAACCCCAGCCAGTCGTCTCAGGTTTGAAGGCAACTCAAGAAGCATCGACCCACTTGCCCGAACTTCAGTAGCCGTCTTGTGAGAACGACTCGTGACATTCGTTGCACACGCATATGTTTATATTTATGTATGTATATATATATATATATATATATATATATATATATATGTTGTACAGTCATCGTTTTCTCTGTCTCTCTCTCTCTCTCCCTCCCTCTAGATTTTTCTCGTATTCCTATCATTTCATCTTCATGTAGAAGCTAGTATACGTAGCAGTAATAGTAGTAGTAGTAGTAGTAGATACCAATCGGTACCACCTCTGTTAAATCTTGTCGTTTTTCATTGGCTTTTGATATATACAGACATAATAAACACCCTCGGTACAATACGCTGCTGCTGCTGCTGCCGCCGTCGACGACGACGATAACGCGCCTATCTTCTTGTGCAAGAGCCCTCAACTATCAGCGATCTAAGCCTCCGCAAGAATAGTCCACCTTCTCATCATCACCGACAAATTGGCACAACGACAAATCATCAACTTCGACTAGGTGCTCGCAAGATCAGTCAACACACGCTAGGGCCGCTGTGCCAGTGATGGAACGTTGTCTCCGCCCGTTACCCCTGCCGCACCCCCGCATGGGTTTATCACCGCCTCGCGTTCGCGTGTGGAATGACGACGGCCATTATCACGGTGATGACGGTGACGACGATGATGATGATGATGATGATGGTAGTAGTGGAAGTGGTGAATGAATACGAATGGTGGTGGTGGTGATAATGATTATGAATGTTTTCAAAGGCTCGCCTCTCTCGATCTTTTCCACGGGGGGTTCTAACGCGCCTGACAGGATCAACAACAACAACAACAACAACAACGCCAACGACAGCACTTCGATTGCTTAACCAATCGAATCGCCGTTCGAAAGCGAAATAGGTGCGACTGAATTTTGACAGCCCAGACAGAATGGCTGGAGAGCAGCAGCGTTGAACAGCGCCCTCGTGTGGGGTTGTTTGTGGGGTGCGAAGCGAGCGAACGGACAAGGTGCCATCGAGCAACCTCGCCGCCGATTCGACGCCTCAGTGCGGCCGCCACAGTCCTCGATCAACAGTTTGTCGTCATTCGTTCATCCAATCGTCAACAATAATCGGCGGTCGGCGGCGAGACAGCTTCACGACTATTGGCACTACAACTTTAACTGCTCTTAAACTGCTTAATTTACTAGATACGCCACCAACAATTATCTCGACATTACCTTGCCAGTGTAGACATTGTTATAACAACAATGAAATAATAATAATAATATGTGAGAATAATACTAGTACGCATTGTAGTTATTATGATTATTGTTAGCATTTGTTGGGTTGGTTGCAGCTCTAATTATATCTGGTATTATGATACGCTTGGCATCGACCAAAATGCTGCCCTGTTCGTTTGCTCGTTCGGGTGTTGAACTAGGAAACCTGAAGCAGACAGGGCAAAATTGATATCATCTCCATGACAGATAGACTAGAAAAAGCATCGTTTTCGTGCGTCCGTTAGGTGTGTACCGTATTTGACCTGCTTGGCAACGCGTATCGACCTATCTAGAACTTCGCCTCGAAAATCCATACAGTGGCAACAGCCGCCCTTTCGACTGGCTGGCGGGCACAGGGATAGCAACGACCATCGATATTTCCATATTAAGATCTCCCATGCATGCATATATATATATATATATATATATATATATAAGGCAGATACTCCTCGTGTACAAGGAGTATCTGTTTTTAATAATAAAAAAGATACTGCTTGTACATATATATACATATATATATATATATATATATATATATATATATATATATATATATATATATATATATATATATATATATATATATGCATATACGAGGAGTATCTGCCCTCATATGGGTGACAGCAAGGACTTAATTTTGCAGGCCCTATGCCTGCCATGAAGTGGAGTTAGTGCACAACGAACGTCTTCGGCTAGATGACGGGGCACTACAATCTGGTAGGCTTAAACGTTTTTTGTTCACTTGCACCACTGCAATTGTGTCCCGTGCTTGCTTCGCTTACTTCAGTACCTGGAGGTCGTAGTTAATCTCATGAGTCGCAGTAGACGGATGTCTCGATGCATCGGCGACTTCGAACGACGTTCCGAGGGCCGAGTTTCGTACACGACACGATGCACTAATCGATGGTATGGTCTGTCTGCGCCGCGGGTAGAGGAGGCTGCAGCATGCTGACTGCAGCCGCGAATGCTCAAATAAGCAGCTCGGACAAATCGAGCTCTCTATAGTGGTAGTACTAGTAGTAGTAGTAGCAGTAGTAGTTGTTGTAGTAGTAGTAGCAATTTTTAGGTTATAATTATTAGCAAACCTAGCGCATCGGCGACGAAAACGGCAACGCAAGCGCAAGAATCTAAATTTCTAGATGACCTCTCAGAGGAAATAAGAGGACGCGAAACTACGATCCGAAGTAATCATAGTGGTAGGGGATCTCACATTCGGGTGCGAAAACACCATAAAAAGACCGAGAAACTGGAGGGTCTCAGAGGAAGACTCTTAAAGTGACCACAAATGTATACAATACGAATATAGAGAAAAAGAAGCGCCCGCCCAGCAGAAGAGAGACACACGCCGTCGGCGTGGCGTGCTGGCAAATAGACCTCGGCAGACTCCGCTAACTATTCAAAAACTAATCTAAAAACAGATGGAGAGAGCTCTGTTACAAAGTGGAAAACAGCATATGGGGGAAACCCCATAAGATTGTTATAAACAACTTATAGAGACCATGGCCAGCGCTCCCAGCAGGGTTTACAGAGAGGGTGGTTCAGCGGCTCTTCGTAAGACACGTCGAACCCACCTGCCCAGAAATAGACATGGAACAGATACCATACCCTTGATCACACACTAAGGGGGAATAGTTGCCGTTATGAAACGATCACCTAGCAGCAAAGCACCTGGTCCGGATAAAATGCCGGCTGTAGCCCCCGTGAATATTCTTCTTCAAAAGCAACCGCAAATCGCCATAAATGCCGGCTTCCCGCTGGCATCCATACTTGGGGCTCTGCTGTGAAACATGGCATATGACGACGTACTGAGACTCTGCAGACTAGGGGGCGTGCAGATAGTAGCTCACGCGGACGACCTCGCCATCTTGGTCACGGAGGGGAGGCCAAGATTGCTGCAAGCAGAGCACAAGCAGTCATCGATATTGTAAACAGCTGGATGGTGGGACACGGCTTTAACTAGCGCCTGAAACAAGCGGGGCCGTGCTTCTCTCACGGGCTGCAAGAGACACGGAAACATCTGCTTTGCTCTGAACGGCGTGAGTATAGAGATTAACAGGTCTGCCGGATATCTGGGTGTGACGATAGACACGGCCCTCTCTGGCAACGTGCACATCGACCGCGACGGCGGAAAGCTGGCAAACAGCCTAGCTAAGATCCTGCCGAGGACACGCGGGGCAACTGAAGGCAAGAGAAGACTTCTTTGCCTCAGTGGTGGAGTCTACTACTATAAAATTGAAGAGGAATAAGAAAAAGCTCCGGAAAAGCGCATTTGAAATCGGCAATACAAATCGCCTATAGAACAGTCGAAACAACGGTCATTATTGTGATAGCAAGGCTGATATCAAAGCCCACAATGATTCAAGAACAAACACGGAGGAAGAGAAACAAAACCCTACAAAAAACTAAGGTTCGGTAACAGACGCTTGGAGTATGGCACAGTGAATAGACCAGGACAACATCACTGGTGCGCGGGAACCTGGACGCATCAGGTCATCCCCGACCCTGAGAAATGGTTCAACAGAGAGCACGGAGACGTCACCTACTATATGACGCAGGAATTGATGGGGCACGGGTGCTTTCAAAACTATCTGCGTAGAATAAGCAAGCTCCGGACGCCAAATACATCATGTGCGATACATGCGAGGACACAGTTAGAAACGGAGCGCATAGCTAAGAACCTCAATTTTCAGCAAAGTAAAACGAAAGCAGTTCCGATGCGAATGGTTGTAACATATATTTAATGAAAAAGCTAAAGTACTAATTAAAGTAATAGCACACCCTCTTTGTCTATGAACATATATTCAGCAAAGTAAAACGAAGTAGTTCCGATGGATGGAACTGGTTGTTGTTGTTATATATTCTGTTTTTGTCACCCTCACGTCAGTGTGTATTGCAAGCGCAGAAGTTGTTGACCAAGCCAAGGGCTTTGGACCAAGCCAGGGGTTGAACCAAGGGGTTCAATCTACCCTGCAGTAGTGGCAGCCTGCCACGATCAGCCATTATGTACTTGTACTTGTCTAAGACTCAAAATACGATCATCACCACCACTACCACTACTACTACTACGTCTACAGCAATTACACTTACAACACAACGCCCAATTCATCATCTATATCGCGGTGGTAGCGCATGAGTGTGTGCAGCCAACAATCGGAGCTACATTGATTCAAAGTCAATTGCCCATCATCTTGGCTATATATCTATCTATCTATCTACCTATCAATCAATCATTATCAGTCATCGGTCTGCTATGTGCATGTACGTCTATGTGCATGTACGAAGTTTGTTTGCTTCGGTTTTCAAGCTGCGCCCAAGTCTGCTCTATTCTCTCACGAGCTTCACCTCGTCGTCGTATTTCTCCATTCCGTCCACACAGACTCAGCACGTCACTGTGCATGTTGCACGTTCGGAGGCTCCCTTGCTACCTAGGCCGGCCTATCTCTATCCTCTCTCTCCCTCCACTCTATTTTTCTCTCGCCCGTCTCCGACTTCCATTGGCCTGCTTTGAGCGTACCCATTGTGGCGGCCTCTGTGTTGCTTATCGACGTACACTAACTGTGTTGACGCGTTCTGCGTCGACGAGAGAAGAAGTTGCTCAAATGCGACACGCCGCCAACGATTTAAAATCAATAACAGCAACAACAAGAACAGCTACAACAACACAGAAAAGAAACAACAACAACAACAACAACATAGTAACAACAATAAAGACAACGTTGGCGCGGCCCTGACATAGACGAGCATTGATTGGATCAGAGTCGGCAATTAGCTGATCACATTGTGACTTCTTCTCCATCAAGCAATCATTGAACTATCATCTCCAGCCTGTCGCTGGTAACATATGTATATGTATATATATATATATATATATTAGTGAGCATTCACGATAAGCAAACCCTCGGACGAGCAAGAGAGTTGCACCCAGCCCCACCCAACAATCCATCGAACAAGGGGACAAGGCCAATGTGGCAGCGTGGTAGCAATCGTGGCCGTACTATTAGCAGTACTCGATTGTTGTTGCGGTTGTTGTTGTGGTTTGTTGTTGTTGTTGTGCTTGTTAATGCCGCAACACAAGCTCGAAGTACTCGTAGTACAGCAGGGAGTGAGTTCCGAAAGTCGAAGTGACGAAAAGTGACCGAGTCTGTGTTCACACCACCATCACGCCTCGTGTCGGGCGCCGCATAGAGCGCACGACGTGCCACACCGGTGGCACGCCTTGAGCGGAAGATACAGCCAGAGACAGGGCACGAGCAGACTGAGGACGGCCAGCGCCGCACAGTGACGCCCGCTGGCCCGCCGAGGCAGCGGGCCTCCTCTGCCACCTCCACCACCGAGATCGTCGTCGTCATCGTCACCGACGCCGCCGTTCTTCGAGCAGTGGTAGAGCACGCACTCGGCGCACGGCACGCACGACACGCGCTCGATGGCGCCCAGCACCCGGTCGGGGCCGAACTCACGCACCCCGCACGTTGTGCTCGGGCCGAAACTCCTCGAGACAGTGGCGGCACTGGAGCAGCAACGGCAGCTGTCGCCGATCGCCGACCGGCCCATGTCGGGCGTCGGCTTCGCATCGACGTCGGCCAGCGCCATGGCGGCAGCTCCCGCCGACGGATTGGGACTGCCGCCCATCGACCTCGTTGACCTCGCGGCCGTCGCCGTCATCACGGAGGAGGTCGTCGTCGTGGTCGTCCTCTTCTTGATCGGCAACGGCGGCAGGGTGGAGGTGAACGTGACGACGGTGGCAGTGGGGCGGCTTCTTGCCGCAGGAGCCGGCTTAACTGGATAGTGGTGAAAGAGAAAGATCATGGTGGTGGGGGTCGTTGTAATGAAGATCATCGTGGTGGTGATGAAGATCATCGTGTGGTGTGAAGATCATCGTGGTGGTGATGAAGGTCATAGAGGTGGCCATGAAGGTCATGGAGGTAGCCATGAAGGTCATGGAGGTGGCCATGAAGGTCATGGAGGTGGCCATGAAGGTCATGGAGGTGGCCATGAAGGTCATGGAGGTGGGTGATCACGATGACGAACAGCATGGTGGCGATGTCCATCGAACGCATACAGCACGCACATACGAACAGAAAATACCAGCAAGAGGCGTGTTAGAACCCAACCCCTGCCATTAATAGAAGCCAGAGGGGAAGCCAGCAGTATATATATATATATATATATAATATAATCTATATTTTTTTATATAGAAAGTCGTCCTTTTGGTCATTTGCCATGTTGCGAGTTAACGACAGCATGGTTAGCAGTTACTTACGGAATGCATTGGTTACTATCGATATATGTATAGTCATGTTGAGCAGCGGCTGCAGTTATATGGCCGTAGTTGTGTTAGTTATTGTGCGCGGTGCTGCTAGTGGGTGTGGTAGATACAGAGCGAATCCTTGTCTGTTGGACCCTGTCCGGCCAAAGTCTTGAGGTCCCTCAGACGAGGTAAAAGTTCCGCCACTGAGACCCACACACAGACAACGAGCTGATAGCCGCCATCGGCGGTACGGGAGCCGGCCTACAACACGATCAAATAATAACCCAATAGCCTATATAGTATATATATATATATATAAGTACTAGCAGGCAAAAGAAATTGGACTATAAAAGTAAGTTCAAGTATCTTGGGGAGAAATGGCTACAGGAATGATTATTTAGAGTAAGATAAGATATTACGGAGGAAGAAGGCTGAAATAGGAAGAAATGCAGTAAGGTGTAAGGGCATTTGGGGGTTTAATAAATATATATAGTAACAAGA
>QVRM01006272.1:0-133992 GCA_003439945.1 Dermanyssus gallinae | reverse complement strand
TATATATATATATATATATATATATATATATGTATGCAACTGTAACGTAGCATTGTTATACATTGTGCTCAATTATATTTGTTTTTAAATTTACCGCTAAGTTTAGGTTGTACACGAGGGATACACACAATGAATGCGCTCAAGACGTAAGCACTCAGTGGGCGTTTGTAACATAAGCGATACCCGCGTGTAATAATTTCTGTTTTGCAAGATTTCTTTTTAAGTGAGAGACGTCCAGTGTCCTCGGTACTGCTCTGACTAATTTAGATGGCATGGCATACTGTGCATGGAACAGCTGGCAGGAGTATTTCCGTCACGCGGCATTCCGCTTCGTAGAAAAAAAAAGCTAATTTTTTGCTTTGGTCAGGTGTTGTGAGCCGGAGCTAAACGTGGTCGAACTAAAATCGCCCTTCGACTGCTCTCACTGCACTCAGACTTTTCGAGACAGAAGTTATTAGCTCCTTTTGTTTTCCTGCATCCCCTTTCTACCCAGCTTATTGACTTCGACGCTTTGCCAATTTTTCTTTATGCTCTTTCGCTTGTTGTGTTTTGTTTTATAGCTGGCAAGTTTCTCATTGATGCCCGCAGTCGATGGTGTCGTATCTCGGCCTTTCGAGCAAAAATTGCCAGAGAAACAGATGCACACATCCGCTTCACTAGTCATTTTTATTCTCCCACGTTGAATCCTCCAAGCCACTCATTTTTCTATATATTCTTCACCTAGTTTTGTGTGTGTGTTTCCCCCCCTCCTCATTGGAAAGCAAAACTGTATTATTTTAGATTACCCAGGTTTTGTCCGTAGTGTTGTTGGACGCTATGTCTAAGTCAGCAGTTTTTCTATGTATTCTTCCCTTACTATGTTCTGTTGCTTCCCTGCTTAAACGATGGAACAGGATATTTGGTTCACCACTGCTTCTACCTTTCAAACCGTTTTAACTTGCTTGTCCTCGCCCGACGCGGAGGAAGGAGGGGAAATAGTATCAATCAAAGATGACAAAGGAAAATATGACGACGACGACGATCAAGTCAACGCGAGCTTTCTTGTTCTCTCATACTGTCCCGTTGAAAGGCTTTTGCCGTATCTACTCGCATCACTACCACACCAGTTCTGCTGTAATTGTTCTTATTACTACTACCACTCCTGCTATTAGTACAATACTAGGCTTATGCGTAGTAATCTTCTTTTTCGGTGTGAAGTGTGTTGGTCTCGGTCCATTGCGTTCGTTGTTCGCCCCCAAGACCCTCCCTGTCCATGGCCGTGGCACACGGGGGCGCGCCCGAATAACGGTTGCGGGTAGCGGTAGCCGCCGGCATGTACTGTCCTATTCTTTGCTGCTGATTCTACTGCTGCACTACCGTTTGAATACGCGTCTAAATCGCGGCGTAGCCACGTTAGGCAAACGCTCAACCATGGCGGCAAAGGCAATGATAAAGCTCGTATTGAATACTAGTGGTAGCGGTATAGTGTAGTTGCAGGGGGGTCGAGAACTACTGGTAGACCTAGTCGCTGCAAAACTAGTAGAAATAGTCGTAGTTAGTCCAGTAGGTCTGGATCTAGGTGCAGTCGATGGCGGCCCTAGTGGCAGTAGTAATTACAGAAGTGGCATTGGGCTAGTGATAGTGGTGTTGGTATTGCTGGCGGAGGAGGATGTTGTATGCTTGACTCGATATTCTTGTTCTTCCGATATTCATTCGTCGATTGGTCGGTCGGTCGGCCCGGCTACGGGCGTGAATACGGGCGGCGCATCGGTGGCGGCGGCGGTTGCTACTGCTGTTTCGACGACACCCAGGCTCCGGTGGGGGTGACGGCCGGGCCCTAACCACTGCTGCTGCTGCTGCTGCACTTCAATGCCGCTGCTGCGATCGTCGACTACAACAACCTCCACCGGGGGTGTCGTCGCCACGCTCGCCGACGAACCCGGGATGCGATGAGACAGGAGTGCCGGGAAAACACAAGCATCAGCAGCAACGACAACGTCAATGACAACGACAATAATAGCGTAGCAGCAGCAGCAACACGAACAGCAACGACATTAAGAACAGCAACAACAACAACAGCCGACATGACGGCGACGACGAGAACGAACGGAAATAATCCGTCTAAGCGAACGAGGGGCAAGCATCGAGAAGTGCAAACGGCAATTGAGGGGAATAAGGACGAGGAGGAAGTAGAAGCAAAATGAAAAGAGGAGGATTGGGGTTATGGAAAAGCAAGAGCAAACGAGAGAGCTCGAACGAAAGAAGATACACAGACAGGTCAGTGGAAAGAAAGAGATAGGCAAGATTAACTTTAGAGAAAAAACGAAAGGAAGATATATATATAGAAAGAAAGATAGAGAGAGGGAAAAGATGGAAAGAGATGGAAGGAGGGAGAAATGGGGGAGAAACGACTAGAATAAGCTTTGGTCTTCCTTCTTTTGTAAAACTTTTAATGGTGATCCCTTTTGCCATCCCGATCACCGAGCGATGGTGCCGGGGGCGGGGGTGGCAAACGGCGGACGACATCACAACGCAGAGGGCTTGCGGCTGCCCCGTTTCTCCAGCCGGTAGTTGTCGCTTCTGCTTGTGTCGCCCGTGCTGCTGCTGCTGCTGCCGCCACTGCCGCTGCCTACGCCACCAAACGTAGTGCATAGTATCGCAACGTAGGGAATAGCCTTTCTTCTTCCTTTCCTTCTCATCCCCCTTTTCCTTCGTTTCCTCATTCTCCTTGTCCTTGTCCTCGTCCTCGCCCATTTCCATCATGGCTACGGCTGGGCCGAGGCCGCGCCCGCACCCCCAACCCCACCCCATGCCTCCCTCACCCCATGCCTCACGTCGTCCGTTGCCGCCGCCGCCACCGCTCTTTGGCCTCCGCTGCTAACAGCATCCGCTATTACTCGCTGCTGCCCGCCGATTTTGACGCCGCCGACATGTCGACGGCGGACGGCCGTTAGACCGACAAACCATAGATTGTGTGTGTCATGTTGCAGCACCGTTGGCGGTGCTGCAACGGCGATGGCGAACAGCTCGACGAATTCCCCCATCGCCGCCGCCGTCATCGCCACCGCTAGTGGTGGTGGTGGTTTAAAGGCTGGGTGGGGGCTGACAGGGAAGGGTTACAGCGAAGGCCCCTCGCCAGCCAAAGCTCGTTTCCAAGCGCTCGTCTCTGGTTACCGGCTGGCCGTTGGGGCTGCAGCTATTCCGGTTATTGTTGTTGTTGTCGTTGTTGTTGTTGTTGTTGTTGCCGTCGTTGTTGTTGTTGCTGTCGTTGTTGTTGTTGTTTCTGTCGTTGTTGTTGTTGTTGTTGTTGTTTTTTCTGTCGTTGTTGTTGTTGTTGTTACGGTCATTATTGATGTTGTTGCACTATGCTTGTAATAATAGTAATAGTAGTTGTTGTTTTAGTAGTGATAGTTGCTTTTATTGCACTTACTTGTGCCTCTATGCCTAATGTTGTTGTTGTTGTTGTTATCATTGCTCTCGCTGGTGCTGTTGTCGTTGCTATTCGTCTGGCTCCTCTGGATTGTTATTGTTTTTGTTGATGTTGTTGTCCTTGATCTTACCCTTTGTCGTTGCTACTGCTTTTAACATGATCGTCTCTATTTTTGTTTCTATTTTATTATTGACGTCAACATCGCCATTGTCTTCATAAATTGTGTTTTGTTTGTTACTGATTTAATTGATGTTACCTTCCGTAGTTTTCTTAGAGTTATGTCAATCCTACATTTCGTCTAGTGTACCGCGATAATCGTGCGTGTGATCTCAATAAGTGAACAATACATTCCACGATAGTAGCTAACCTGCTGTCAGGTTTTATGATGTAATAGTTGCGGCTATTTAGCCAGTGTTTCCTGTCTAAAATGTTAACGTAGCTTTGGTTGGATACTAGACGAATCGCAATCACTTCAACGACGAGCGATGTTTTCCCTACGGTTCGACGGACCCTCCGTAAGAAGAACTCCCTTTAATCACGTCGTCACATGCCATCTATTGCGATAAGTCAATCATATACAAAAGCGTGTAGGAAAGCACGAACGAGGGATGGAAGGAAGGCACTGTACGCCTAATTACTGTACAGTACAGGACAAACAACCATGCTACTCAAAACAATGACGTAACCCAATGTAGTATATGCACCATTAGTGCGTTTCCACGGGTGCCGACACGAGAGAGAGCCGACAAGAAAGAAGACACTGTGCGTCTAATGGTCGAGGGCTGGTCGCACAAATGCTGTTGAACTTTGGCGACGGCCTGCCTGTCTCCGCTGAGGCTGACGGTGGGAAGCCGGGGACCTCGAAAGTGAGTGGCTGTGTCGGCCGACACTATATATATATATATATATATATAGCGGACGGCATCCGCGCTAATTCAATGGTTGCCAGCTCATATGCGTGTGCAGTGGTGTGTGCGGCGACTGCAGCATATGCGTAGCCGTGAGCGTTGTCATTGTCGGCGGCGGCGGCGCCACATGCTCAGCTCTGGGACGACGTCCTCGCTCAGACACCAGTCGAACGAAGTGGCCCTAAGTTGGAGGAGAAGAACTCAGGCAACGACTCTTCAAGTCGCCGGGTGGCGGCTACGCCTGCACGTCCATTCCACGTTGCCGTTGCTCACCATTTGCGTCGCTAATCGTCGAAGCGAGGATCACTTGAGATGGCTCTATCTGACTTGCCTAGAGTCAAAGACAACAACAGCAACAACAACAACCGCAACAACCGCAACAGCAGCAACAACAACAACCGCAACAACAACAACAACAACAACAACAACAACAACAACAACAACAACAACAACATCAACAACAACAAACAACAACAACAACAACAACAACAACAACAACAACAACAACAACAACAACAACAACAACAACAACAACAACGACGACGACGACGACGACGACGACGACGACGACGACAACAACAACAACAGCGACGACAACAACAACAACAACAACAGCGACGACGACAACAACAACAACAACAAAAGCTAAGAAAAAGGCAAACGATTGAAGGAAACAGATATCCTCAAAGCTGCAACGGCAATTGCTGCTGTTTCTTGGTCATCAGTCATGGGCATACTGTGAACGCGCAAACATCGTCTGGTAGCTACATCAATGATGGTAGTTAATAGCCGGCCAGTATAAGACAACCTGTCCGTACGCTATCAGCACCCCATCTGACCATCCTAGAGAGCTAAATGACGACAGGCTGCGTGTCTACGTGTGGATGGAAAGAGAGCTCCCCGTGATGTCGGGTCGAACGGCGTCTCTGCACCGTCTGTGGCCGGCTCAGACAGAGAAAGCATTAAGCACTCAAAGGCCTTTAACCGCACGACAGTCTAGTAAAAAACGTGGCCGACCTCATGGTGACAAACGTCCAAACCACCGCTGTGCATAAGATGACCTTAGGATGGTCGCTAAGTTGTTAGAGAGCAAAGGTATGTTAACAACATCTTTACCTTTATATATATATATATATATATATATGCGCAATCCCTCTAATAACTTTAATTATAGAAAGAAGCGGGCAAAAAGTTTTGTCAGTTAGTAGGTTCCGTTTCATTCAGCGGACAGCGGAGGACTGCTGAATGGTATTGCGATTCAATAACACTGTGCTATTTTGTAAGTAAGAAAATAATCTGCATCTATAAAAGCCCATTTATTTGACGTTATGCTTTCTCACTACTAAGGTAAACTACCTAGGATTTGTACAGTCTATGAGCCTAAAATGTTATGCAATTGGCTGTCTAAGTGTTCGATCACTTTTGTAGTGATGACTTTGATGTGAAGAATCGGCGACGGAATTTCCGCCGTCCACGTTAGTTGAAACTATTTTTTTCTAGAAGCTTTTTATTTGCAACAGACAGTCGAAAAGATCGCACACGTAGTGTATGCATTATACGCTTTAGTTCATTTGCACCAAACTTGTCGTGGAAACGTAAATTATTTATTATTACATCACCTCTCGGTATTGTTAATTACATTACATTACACGTGTTTATTAAGTCTTGGATACGGTATTTGTTTTCGTTAATCTTGGACATATGTAGAATATGTCATGGCGACGATGCTGCTTTTAATTCGCTGAGATATTTGAGAAAAATGTGCCGCTTGGCGTTAGCTTAACGCCCTGATAAGTAAACTCCGAGACAAATTCTACAGAAGCATCACCCAGACTAAGCCTATCACTTCTCTTCAGATGGCCCCCGGATTTGGACTTCATAGCCTTTTTCTTCGACACGTTAGTCGTTAAACCATTGCTTGCTGTATATCTCCAGCATCTTCAGGGACCTTTTAGATCCATGAATACTCTACTATATACCACAAGGCCATCGGCATAGAGAGTTATGCGAACACAGAGGCAGTGGTCAGTGATAAGGCCCGGTAGATCACTGAGTAAGTCTGAGAACAAGAGCGGGCTGAGATAGCCGGTGGTCTTTAGGAAAGGCTGGTATTCCTTAATGCCGTCATCTAGAATGACCTTTTGCTTCAGGATAGCAGTGTCAAACGCCGCCTTGTAGTTTACGAATACAGCGTACAGTGCTTGGCGCTTAATGATGACTGAGTGCTTCAGGTCGTCCAAAAGCTCTAGGAATGCGGTCATTGTCGAATGTCTGGCGCAAAATGCATGCTGTTCCAATGGGATGACTCCTCTTGTTTGGAGATAGAAGCTAAGCCGGCGTGCCAGGACGCATGAAACAATTTTGTAGATGCAGCTTGTCTTTGCAATGCCTCGCCAATATGATGGACAGAGCAGGTCACCTTTGTCTTTGGGGGTGACCTTTACCAAAAATTCCGACCAGGTGGCTAGAATTTCACCTGTTGAATGAATTTCACCAAAAGTGCCGTCCAAAGAGGCGTTAGGAAGACCGCCGCCTTTATTTCGGACAAAGTCGGGTCCGGAGGCTTTTTATTCTTCAACTTTCCAATCGCATTTTAAATTTCCATAAGAGAGAGAATCTGCTGGGATAGTAGACGCTTGTATTCGTCCGATAATTCACACGATAATGTTAGACTCCCAGGTGTGCTACCTGTCGTTGTAAATGCATCCATAAAGTGTTGGCGCAGACGATCGGAGACACTGGACAACTAGAGAACGTAAAGTTCCTTCTAACGGCATCGTGAGGCTCAAACCTAGCCCTTGTAATCATACGATTTTAAATTTCTTTGGAGAACGAAATGTTCTTGAAGTCTATTAGCTGTCGGTACAAGCGACAGTGTCTACAGTAAAGGTCTCTCGTATCTGGGTGGTCTGGGGAGATAATGAGGATTTGACTAGCATAAGCTCTCACACACGAAACGTGAATTATGTTCCATGAGTTTCTTAAAATTTTCACGAATAACCGCCTAAGGACTTGCGTTTTACTTTTTGAGAACGGTCACATTTTTTGGAAAACTTGGTTACAGGCGTATGTGATTACCGCAAAGTAGATCGTCTATAACAACGTAATTCGGCCAAAAGTATGATCGAAATTAAGTAAATTTGTGGTGCGGTATGACAGAAAATATTAATGAAGATGAAAAGCTTAATCAGTAATTCAATAGTGCGGCCCCAGACGCTGCAATTGCAGATGCGCCGTATTTCTACTATTACAATGCACTCCTGCAAACATTTCTGGCAGCCTTAAGAAAGTAACTGAATTTGTTATATGGTGTTTAACCGCACTGACTGCCACATTTTTCCATCGAAAAGCAGGAAATTCTGAATAGGTGATATGTTGTTGTCGGACAAAGTTTATAGAATTAAGTTTTGTATATATCATTCGAAGAAGTGTCACAGTGTACTCGTACATCATGTAAGTTTACTGTACAAATCCGGCAGAGAAATATTTGTGTCCACTTGAGACCCATGTGTGCATCCCATCATTAGACTACCAATTACGTGTACCGTACATGTTCTTGTTTGTTGTGAGTTTCCGTCAATCACTATCATTAATAGGCAATTCTAGGATTTAATTTGTTTTCATTGCAAACCACAAGAGGTAACCTGTTTGTGAAATTCAACAGAAAAAGACATGCTCTAGACCTTTGTCAGAATCCACATTATTCACAGTAACATATTTTACTAACGCCTTTTTAGGTATCCAGTTATCGGTAGCATTGCAACATATTTGCACAGATGCTAAAGCGAATTATTGTTGACAAAATGATTGCAAGTTGTTGATTATTTTAGCTAGTGGCGCAAAATTCGGTAGACATCGGCCAGTGAACTGGTGTGCACTTTCTACCGCAGTATTGTTTCGCAGCAGGGATCTCTATCTAAACGTTTCAACCGATAATATGTATATATATATATATATATATATATATATATATATATATATATATACTCGGCAAGCGTTATATAGAGAATGTATTAAACGCTAGTCGAGCAAAGGACGCACTTGTAGAAAAACCCAGGAGACAAAAAGAACTTCTTCAGTTTTAACCTACCAATGCTGTGGGCTAGTGGCAACGGTCTCAGTGTCTTCACCAGGATCGCCATTGTCATCATCCAGGCACCCAGTAGACTATATACAGCGCTATATTAGCAAGCATAAAAATGAGGCCATGTGATAAGTGCGATTCGCTCATGTATCACAGAGTGGTTAGTAACTGATTTCGCAAGAAAAGACGAGGACACGGGCTCTAAATTTTATGTGTAGTATGTCCGACAGATGAAGTCTTACGGTAGTGATGGTATTCGCTTGAAATGGCAAAACAGGAAACCGGGCAGCGGCGAAGCCAACAAAGCGAACAACTTTTATAAAGGCGCTTCTAAATTCTTAAGAGGAAATAGCCGTGAAGAATACAGTAAGTACAAAGTAGGCTAACTAAGGTCCGCAACATGAACTGTCAAGTAAGTTCGATGCCCTAATGCTTGTACACACTAACCTACATATATATATATATATATATATATATATATATATATATATATATATATATATATATATATATATTGATTGATTTATTATTCGCTTGGCATGCATACCTAAATACACATGTCACTTTTTTTTATCAGGGACGCTTAGAGCGGCAGCATATATGTTACCTATGCATCTGAATAATCAATGTACACTTCCATACCTACTGAGTATTTGCTTTCCATTGGGACAGCCTCTTCTTTGTAATATCGACCAGGTCCTTTCTAACGTTTGGTCCTAGAGCTAGGGCATCCGACAGCTCTATATCTCTGCTTCCCCCTAGGGCTGTACATTCTTTAACAATATGCTCAATTGACTCATTCCCTAGCCCACATGCTCGACATTCTGTACTTTGTCCCTCCATATATTTAGCTCTTTGTATCCTTGTATCCAACATCCCTGCCCTGGCATCTGCCAATAGCCCGCTCGCTCTTGAATTATCGTATACCCATTCTACCCCGCCCCTTTCCGTCTTTTCCTTTCCATATATACTTGCCAAACTCGATCTGGAACCCATCGCCAATTTCCATTTGCCTGTATATGATTTGTTCACCCTCAATTTCACCATCTTCTCCGATATTCCCGCTCTGGCCCATTGCTGACTATTGTACCCAATCTCCCTAGCTGCAAATTCTACTCTGCGATCCCACTTCGTTTTCATATTTAGTGCCGTCTTTACCAGCTGCATCTGTTTAACCCATCTTTTATTTGTGACACTTTTAATCCTAACACTAAATCTTAGCTTACTTTGTACTTCCCTTTGTATAAATTTTGACATTCCTCCTTCGCCCTCAAGAAATTCCCTAGCGCAATTAAAACGGCAACCCAATGCAAATCTTATCACTTCTCTTTGTATTGTTTCTAACTTCTTTCCTAACCCCGCGCTGTGGACCAGAGAGGCGTTAGCAAAGGTCAATCCTGGCACATACATGGCCTTCCATATATTCCTTGTTACTATATATTTGTTAAACCCCCAGAGGCCCTTACACCTTACTGCATTTCTTCCTCTTTCAGCTTTCTTCCTCCGTAATATCTCTTCTTTTTCTAGATAATTCCCCCCTGTAGTCATTGTCACCCCAAGATACTTGTACTCACTTTTATACTCCAATTTCTTCCCCTGTACTACAAGCTTTCTTTCCTCCCTAATTCCGTTAAATACTAAAATTGCGCTCTTTTTTTCATTAAACACCATGCCTAGTTCCTCCGCTGCTTCCCCACATGCATTCAACATTTGTTGAACCTCGCTAGTGCCCCGCCCTAACACTACCATATCATCAGCAAACAGCAGCACAGGTGTCTTGATATATACACCTTTTTCTCCTATCTGCCACCCTAAACCCGTTTTATTAATCCTTCGCGCTATTCTCTCTATATACATAAAAAAAATAACCGATGACAACGGACAGCCTTGCCTGACCCCCTTAGCGACTATGAACTCTCTAGATTGTTCGGCTGATATTATTATTCTTACCGTGTTATTACTGTAAATTTCTTCCAGCAACTCTACCCAACTTCTCTCCAAACCCTCCTCTAGCATAATTTTATACAACTTTGTTCTGTCCACCATATCATATGCCTTCTTAAGATCTAAAAATCCTGCCACACACCCTTGTCCCCGCAGTCTCGATGTTTCGACAACCTGACTTAGTAGGAAAAGGTGATCGTCTAGCCTATATCCTTTCCTAAATCCGCATTGCCATTCTCCTATTTTCTCATTTGTCTCCAGAATACTCTGCATCCTATTCTTAAACACTTGCATAAATATTCGATACGCTATAGGTGTAATTGTGATCGGTCGCCTATTTTGTAAAGTGTCATTATCTACCCCCTCCTTGGGAATAAGAGAAACTCTTCCCTTGCGCCAACCCTCCGGGATTCTGCCCCCTCCAAATATATTATTAAATTGCTTCGTTAGATAGTGCACGTACTCTTTTCCCAAAGCCTGTACAATTCCTACCGAAATCCCGTCAAGACCACACGCCGTTTTTGGATTCATTGTCTTTAACACGCTTTCGATCTCGTCTGCTGTGGTTGTAATTTCTGTGCTAGTTCTTGTCTTTTCTATACTGCTCACGTTAGTCGTAAAAATAGTGCTTGTAACGCGGTGTCCATTTCATCTATTGAGTATGTTCTGTCCTGGACGTTATTTGTCATCCTTGTTTTTTCCTGTCTGATATATATATATATATATATATATATATATATATTGGGTCTACAATATTTGTTCCGGATTTTTCAATGATTCTTTACGGGCAAAACCGAAAAAACTTTTTAGTAGCCCCAATATATATATATATATATATATATATATTAAGACTAATGTACTGCCTGGCCATTAGATAACAGCCTGCATGTCATATAATAACACAAGGAAAATAAGCCACGCACACCAGGCAACACCCAGGGAGCATGTTGCAACTAAAAACTAGTGTTCCCACAGTCTCTAGACCGATAGGGACTTGTTGTGCATCACATAAAAAATGCTGGGGAAGAAGCAAGTTTAAATGTGAAGCACTTCCGCTCCGGGAGCTGCAGGACACGTAGGCTGTTCACCGTTGTCCTTGCCTAAAGGATGTATTCAAACGCCCTCCGCGAATGGACGATAGACTCATATTTTTCATCACGCCGTGCAAACCGTAATAAAATCTGTCGTCGAAGCCTTCGCTAGGATCGATAGAGATACACGCTGGTTCGCCGAGGCTGAGCAGTTCAAGATTGTGTGTGGTTGGGTGTCCTTCTCCCCAACGCCACATGGAGCTCGCGGGTAGCTAGAATCTTTCCCGATTTGGAACAAGTAAAACTGAAGTCGCTATGTCCTGTCTGGATCACACTAATGCGTGATCGTGCGCTGCCGCTTGTTACGCTTCCTACAGGTAAGGTCATTACAGGGGCAAGGACGTTCCAATGCCTTCAGAACCCCACGACGGGACAGTACCATCGTCCCTGTATTAATATTTAAGTACGCCATAATCGTACAACGTCGTACAGGTCAATAAATAGTAGCATGGACAAAATCATGCAACTTCTCGACTCCCAAGGTCTAAAGGTTTTGAGCATAAGGCGTAAAATATCGTAGGCTTACTTTTGGGTGTGTCCGTTACCCGACGCATGGGGTGCAAGTTTCTGTCTGGCTCAGATTATATATAGAACGCTACGTGTTCGCCTCTAGAAAAGAGGGGTCATGCATGTTAAGAACGACTGAGTTCTCCGTAGTTATCTATATATTTAACAATATGTACCTGCGGCTGGGCATGTCAGATCACAGGTTGCAAAAGCGGCAACAACATATTCTCTTGTAGTTTCAAGAGCCATGCAAAAATCTGTTGTCGTTAAACGCTAGAGTTACTATAACATGAGCAAACCCGTCTAAAGTCCGCGAATTTTATAGTATAACATAATATAAAGATACCTTAATTGTCATCTAGGTAGGAAGCATATTTTATACGGTTCGTAACGTTTTAGATAAAGTATGTATAGCGCATATGAACAGTGCGCATATAATCGATGCATTAAGCACCTGGTTAACCGTCAAATAAAGTACAACAATTTAAATTCCCGTGTAGATGTCTGGCCATCCCCAGGCAAATAAGTCATTAATATTTTTTCGAACAGGCAACGAATCTTTTAGAGTAACAGAGCGCAGGCTTTTTAATTTATTAAATCGCATATCAAAACAGTGTTTAACCAAGTAAATGGGGGTTCAACTAAAAACGGCTTGATAATTCGCAAGGTTGGCGAGGACTATCCTAGATGGACTCGTCGCAGGTGTGCGATCTTGCAGACTTCTGACTAAAGAAGGCCACGTGCCACTCAGTCGTGCAAAAAAAAAGTCGTACATTATAGGGTGATCAGCTGACAGCGATCTGGTAATGTCCGCACCCTGGCAGGGGTGCTCTTTATGTCCTGAGAAATGGATTCGTTTATGATATTTCTTACACTGTATAGCATTATTTGCAAATGCTGGGTATCCATGTCACCTACCGATTGTGCGTCGTGGAGGCATGAAACACACAACTCAAAACTCATGACATCAAGAGTCGCAAAACATCTTCCGCTTTCGCTGCCCCCGTGGTCGCTATGAGCCCATTAAGCGATGGAAGTCGGTTATCGTCTTTCCCGGCTCGCAACCCTGAATAATAATTTTGCCAGGGATTGATACTTTTGTGCGGCGATGCACCCAGTACAAAAAGGCGGTACTAGATCAAGCTTGGAAGAGACTTTAAATGTCGGGATAGGATTTCCAGAGAGCTCTATCAAATGCAGCAAGGATAGAAAATGGTGAGAACTTTGCAAGGAAGTTGAAGACATTGTATGAGGGGCGCCCTTTAAGATTGTCACGACAAATATGAGAAGACGGCGGCTAAAATGCCTGGCAGAAACCGCGACGGGGCGGCTCTTGTTAAGCTATGCCAAACTCACCCATCCAGAGATCGACACCGATGAGACACACACATACCCCAAACCGCACAACGGAAATAGCAGCCGCTACAAAGCAGTCACCAAACGGCAAAGCACCGGGTGCGGATGGAGTCCCGGTAGAAGCTGTAAAGATTTTTTTAAAAGCAATCGAGAATATTTTAACAGATAGCGGACAAAATCAATAGAGAAAGGATACCTTAAAAAACATTCAAAACGGTCATCAATATGAGGTCAAGTGGCAGCTTCTGTCGACAACAGTGGCCATCGACTTCGCTCTGCAGATGGCCGACCGAAAGCAACAACAAACAAACAGTATTTCAAGGAGTTCTGGTAGTCATTCCGCGTCCGCAACGCTTTCAGCTCACTAAGATGGCAGATCATTATTGGCGTAATGGCTAAAAATGGAATATCTTTATATCTCCACAATATCATGGCCTGCTATCTCAGCAGCCGGCCAATCATAAACGGGAATACAAAATTGGCCAGACTGCCGGCGTCCCACAGGAGCACATGCTGAGGTCTCTGCCCAGGATTATGGCGTATGACGACGTAGTGTGTCAATGCAGACTAGGGGTTGTCTAATTATAGGCTATGCAGGCTGGAGGCTGTCTGTATTATTAATGGCCAACTAGGTTACAGCGCGCGAGGGGGACACGCTACAAGGGTGAGCATAAGAAGCTATTGATGTGGTGAACAACTGGTTGGTAAGGCACTTAAGCTAGCGCCCGAAAACGCGAGGCGACGCTTCTTATGGTCCGAAAGAGGCAAGGAGATGTCTGCTTAGTACTGTAGGGTTAGCATTAAGATCAGCACATCCGCCTGACACATGCATGTAACAATAGACACAGCCCTCTTAAGTAACGTGCACAACGATAAGTAAAGTGCACAAGTGTCATAACGACAGCGGCATATAACTGGCCAAAATTCTGTCGAGCACACGTGGAACAACGGAACACACAAGAAGATTTGTCGCCACGGTAGCAAAGTCCGCCGTTCCTCGAACAAAAACGTGGCCTAGAGAGAGAAGAGTTTAAAGAGTAGCGCGAGAAGTGGACCAAACATCCACAGATGTTCCAGGAACCTGTACCCGCCAAGCCATCCCCGATCTAAAGAAACTGATTAACAGAAAGCATGAAGCACCTACTGGCCGAGGCAGGTATTGACGGGGCACGCGTGCTTCCAAAAATACCTGCTAGAATAGGTAAGGCTCCGGATGCCGAGTGTGCCATGTGTGAGACAGGCAAGGAGGATGATTACGCACACGATTTTCCTCTGTCTAGCACTTGGAAACAGTATAGAAAGATTTACCGGTAATGGTGTCTCTGGACATGACAGTGCCAGACCTTGTCACGGCCATACCCAAGGATGAGTCAACTAGGAGCAGAGCATCAGGCTGGTAGAAACTCTACTGAAATGGAAAAACGAGCCGGAAACAGCAAGCTGGGGAGACCAGCCGAACACAAGATGGGACGGCGGCTGAATACAAGATTTAGAAGAGAACGATCATAAACGGTGAGCAAAGAAGAACCTCAATCAGCAAAGTAAAACCAAGACAGTTCCAATGGAAATGGTTGTAACACGAACTCAATTAAACAAAATTGGACAACGCACATGGAGCACCAACTGATGTATCGCCGCAGAAAGACCTGTCTTGCGGCATGCGCTTTTATAAAAATAAATCCGCATTTAGTACGAATTATTGAATTGCACGAGAGGTAAGTTCTCGGTTTCATCACTGCAAAAATGTTCACTATGTCGGCATTTTGTATTGATCGTTGTGCCTCCCGGATACCTGCTTATTATTATTATTATTAGTATTATTATTATTATTATTATTATTATTATTATTATTATTATTATTTTTTTTTTTTTTTTTTTTATTATTATTATTTATTATTATTTAGTTAATACAATTGTGAGGTATGAACGTTTAAATCAGTTTATCTTGCTATTATCCCATTATTATTATTATTATTATTATTATTATTATTATTATTATTATGCAGTTTGTTCGCATTTGTGTTATTATCATACAGTTCATACAGACGGAGAGTCGAACGTGTCGCCTCGATTCAAGCAAATGCTTTTTAGCTGCTCATGCCATGGCGTCGACTAAAGAAGCCTCTACACACTACGAGAGACAGAAGCTGTATCCGATATTCTCCCTCGCGCTAGTCCCCCATTATTATTATTATTCATTAGAATTACAGAGAGGCAACGCCAATATGATGTTGAGTGGTCACCGACACTCAAGCAATAAGAATAATATAAGCAATATTGTAGATATTATATAAGTAATATATTGATAATTGTGATACATGTACATATTGATAAAATAAACCCTTGTTCCAAAAAAAAAATATTATTATTATTATTATTATGCATTCGAGATTACAATTTCCTAAAACGTATTACAACACACAGTATTTTATCAACATTAGCGATAACATCATGAAGGCCAATACTGCTGTCATTGTAATATTTCTGGAAGGTTGTTGTCATCATCTTTGTTGTTGCTATTTTTGTTGTTTATGTCGTCTTGTTGTTGTTATTACTCTTCTCGCCTCTTTTTGTTGTTACTACTTGTGCATAAGTTATATTGACCGTAAACGATGGCTTTGCGAAGAGACGATTCAGTGCCTTTACGTTGCACCTCCATAACAAATCTAGCGCGTATTGAGGCTTTTGCTGCTGCCGCCGCCTCCCTGACCACCACCTTTTATACCTGAGCACGAACTGGCTTTCGGCAAGCGCTGTTGGCCTCACAAGTGGCACATAGGTATACTTAAAAGCGTACATAAACGGCGCTCATCGCCATAGTCAATCTCAATGTCATATACGACTATATGCGGGCAAGTCTCTTCATTGGCCCCTCCCGTGAAGTAGCTATTTAAGCTTAAATGCTGGTAAGTATGACTAAAGACATTATAAAAAAAATAGGGGTGGGTATGCAAACAAATTTAAAGTAGCAAACGAAGGGGTAAGTGCAGAAAGAGAGCAGAAAAATAGACCTAGGCATGTTTCGTCAGGTGCGTGCGCATGTGCGACCGGGGCGCCAAAGTAAGTGAGTGGCTTTCCCTGAGTGCACGACAGATCGGGAAGCGACAATGTCCGCCGGCGCTTTCGTACCATTTATCCTGAAGAGCAGGGCAGCGGCCATGATAAAAGACATTACCGTATAGCGGTGACGGGTTTGAGCGGCTAAGGGTGCAGGAGCCGAAAAGAGTTACGGGGGAAATATAGATATAAAAAAGAAACGAGAAGGGGAGGGAACGCAACAAAAAAGATCAAATTATTCACACCCTATTCCCCGTCCGGCCTGGCCAACCAGTTAGTCAATGTAAAGGTCGGCTGACCTAACGGTCAGAAAAAAATTGACTTTACGGTCAAGGTGGGAGTGCTAGTGACGATCTTTGTGTTCAAGTGTAGGTGAGCGGATGGTTAGCGATAATGCTGATATCGACGCCCACAATGGGGACAACGAGAACGCCAACAATAATTCAAACAAGGGTGTTCTCAAATACGGCGGGGGACGTCTCGCTGACATCTTCCGCCTTGACACGGGCCCGGAAAAATAGGAACAGCGTAAAGCATGAAGGAATTTATATGTACTAATGTAATAAAAGTGAAAGTGGGACACAGGACGGGCGAGAATGAAGAGGGGGGTAGAGAACGTGCAGGAAAATGCTTAAAAGTCACTTACGACAATCTGTCTCAAAAATGACGACGTACCTTAATGGCGGGCCCATTTGTCCACTGTCGTGCCGCCAGTGCATCGTAGTGCTGTGGTAGTGACGGTGACACAGTGACAAGGACACGTACGGTGCCCTGGGAGTAGCGCTTGTTTGATTGTCAAAATTCTGCAGTCGGTAGAATAATTAGAATGAAGCTATAAAAATAAAGTTAGGCGTTTGACGTAGTTGACGCTTGTGTGCTATGTGCGATATATATATATATATATATATATATATAATATATATATATATATATATATATATATATATATATATATATAGTCCAGATTATACGTTTGCGTTAACCTTGATCAGGGATACCTTCCAATGGTTACCTGCCGACGTTCCAAAAACGTCTATTTTGTATATAAAAATGTTTCATGTGAGATCTCTCTCTCTCTTTCTCTCTCTCTCTCTATATATATATACATATATATATATATATATATATATATATATATATATATATATATATATAAAAACATGTATTCTAAACAAACATTTTGGTATACAGAGTAGATGCTATTAGGAACGTCGGAATCGACTCGCTGTAGGTGGTGCCGAGGTAATCCCAGCCGGGAAATGAACGCAAACGCATATTTCTGCTCATTCTGTCCATTCCCAAAAAAAGGTTATATATGAGCTAGATTAGATGGTGTTGTTGTGCGATTGTTTTCAATTTAAGCTTGTGTGTTTATTTTTATGGGCTTCTGAACGTTCACAGCTGGTCTGTGTTCTATTAGTAGCAAACGTACTGCCACAAGTTGTCTAGCTATGCGTTGTACTACAAATTCCACTCTGCTCTAGAGTTTTACCAGAACAAACTGCTCTTCTCGTTGCCGGTACACGTTTTTTTGTCCATCGTTTCCACGGAAAGATATTGTGGTCTCATTCGAGAAAATAACGATTTGCCTGCCATTTGACCACGGTGTAATGTCCGTGGTCTCGTGCAAACCGAAATCGTGCTTTTCGGTTTCGCGTAAAGCAGGTATTAATTAAAGTTTAACAATCATGTTATGGAGTCTTCAGCTCACAGTGCCCACTGGCTAAACACTGCCCGGAGGATACAAAGGAGGTGACTCGAACGGAAGTCACTAAGCTGAGATCGCATATTTGGACGTTTCTCTAGTTCAACGCGTTATAGGGTAGACGTATCGCTTCAGCATTCTGGACATGTTTCAAAGAACATTAACTTGTATTTAAAGTGTCTCTAATCATATTTATATGGCGCTACTACTGAGTTAGTACAAAACATGTCTTAACTAAAATGTGATAGGCAAGGCATTTTTTGTCCGCAAGCTTAGTCAACTGGATGACGATGATATACGCACTATAAGGACCGTTTGGGCTGTGAATTATATATATATATATATATATATATATATATATATATATATATATATATATATATATATATATACTATATATATATATATATATATATAGAGAGAGAGAGAGAGAGAGAGAGCGCGAAAGAGAGAGAGAATAGAAAGCGCCTTTATTTGCCGAACAAAGGGTGGAAAAGGAGACTAGGTAGGCAATGACGCTCATGAAGCCGCCTTGTTGTGCGATTCTCTGGCTACACGCCAGGCGAACATATTATTGATTGTTTTAAGTCTTGCAATACATTTTGGTAAAAACATTATTTGACTTCTGCGATTATTAATTGTCACATCGAAGAAACGGTCGATAAGATCAGCACTTGCAAGTTGCGATAGCGCACGCGTGTCGCTAATCTTCAGTAAAATCGACAGCGACGGAAGGTTAACAGCATTCGGCTCGATATCACATCTTCTACAGAGCTTTTTTAGAAATCTTCTCTGAACACCTTCGATCATGGCTATGTGCTTGCACAAGTATGGACTCTAGACGGGTGAACAATATAGAAGTCCTTGATGATAAAACAACGAAACAGCATGTTCAAAAGTATATATATTGATTTGACTAATGGCCAGTACGTTAGCGCGGCCATTTTAATTTTAATTGCAGTAGTGGTGCAAAATAGAGATGATCACTTAAAATGGTAACACTGTTAAGGTATCCGCACAATCGGCTGCATGTTATGCATATATCCATCGCTCACCCTTCACTTAAATTAGTAAAGCTGAAATAAAGCCTTAAAGTGTACTTTTACTTGCTCTGAAGGCCGACTATATTCTCGACGGCGGTGAACTGTATGTTTTACTTTATATCGACATATTGTTTCAAAACAAATTCTAAATGTTTGATGGATCGGAGATTTCGTTAAAATAGCACGTTTTCAGTTAGATGGGGCAAGGGGAAACTTTGCGATGCGGAAATGATTGATGTCCTTTGGCACTATGCCTATTGAGCCAAGGCAGCAGGAATCCCGACCGGTACCCAATGGTTGACTAAGCCCGGGGCGTTAACCAGTTTGTCCGAACACAGTGTGCAAAACACCTTGTCCGTTAAGCAGTAAGCCTCAACAGCCGTTGAATGGACCACGACAATATGATAATATACATTTTTGCCACATAATCTATATGGCATGCCTTGCCTCCCAGGACCAAGCAGGCTCAAGGGAATGCTACTGCTGCTGGAAGTTTACACATCTGACTAACTTTCTGTTACGCGTGAAGGTACCCACAGCACGCGTAACTCGCGCGTCACCGGCAACCACACTGGAAAGAGAGTCACATTTACTCCCGCATTATATCTGTTGATGTTTATTCACCATTATTGGTAGATTGTCACAATATTTACGGGTTATTCTGCTCAAGTACGTCAATTACAGCAGTTGCTAATGAGCTGGTGTTCAGTCCTATACATGTCAATACGTGGTATCGGTCGATGTCAATTTCACCACAATATTTACATCACATTCGTTGCTTTAAAAACATTTTTCCTTTAGACAGAGGTATTGGTGGCATCCGTGCCAGGTTATTTTGCAGATAACTGCTCTGTTTAGTTGCAAATATTTTTTCCATCTGTTGGTAAGAAAAGCGGGTCCGTCTGTAAAAGTTTAGATTACAAAGGTCCAGTTTCACTTTCTCCGTGTTGCTTGTAGGCTTCGAGCGCTTCGTGATCAAACTAGTATTTGCGGCTCTCTAGATCTTCTATCTATGTGGGCTCATTGGCCATTTGCAGCACCAGCGTAGATGATGCGGCTTTTAATAAACCAATTGCTCATTTAAAAAACATAGTTTTAATGCTGTCGACTTTCTTGAGGTTGTCTAATGTTAACTCGGAGGATATGGGTCTGAGGCAATATGATACTGTGAAAGGGATTTTAAGCTTAAATACCAAGCATATGTTCTTTCTCTGCTAAAACGCACCACTTTTGTTTTTAATACGTTGATGTTCAGCTTGTTTTCACATCACTTACTTTCGCATGATAAGCCACTTCCTGTCTGTTTTCAAGTTGGCGTTTTTGCGTCTCGTTCCGGTAATCTTTAGTGTCGCGGATACGATGGTAAAATTGGTGATAACGAGGATGACATCGATTTCCTGCAATTGTTTGTTTGTTAATAAGAGACTTGCCTCATCTGTTTACTCGACGTCCGTCGACTACTCTACAACAGTGTGCTTTTTCGAATTTGTCTGCGGTATAGAAGACAAATATACTAATCGGCATACAAGAGCTCGACAAAAATGGTCAAAGGGAAGGGGACATTAAATTGACACCATCAGAATGCTTGGAAAAACGTATCATTGATCGGACAAGTGTCTAAAACGTCAGCCTCAGCCACAATTTCGAAGTTCATCATGATCGGTAGTACCTTCGACAATGACGTTGATGTATGACCCGATTCCGTCTAACTTGAAGAAAATAAAATGCTAATTAGGTGATCTTAGTATCTTTATCTTTAAAGCACATGTCTTGTCCCTGCAATTATGTGCAAAATATGCACAGAAATTGGGATTTTATCGTCAATAAATATTTTTCGTGATCTGAAATTCAAAGTCATATGCAGGACGCCAACACTTCTCATTAGAGATTCAGACGTGTCAATCACATTGCGTTAAGCGCTAGCTACCAGTTAGCATTCTGCTTTTTGTATTTTTCGACGATCATTTTGATACCAAATCAAACCGCAATCACAGCTCGCATTGACATAGATTTGGTACCCAGATGATCGTAATGAAATGCGCATTTGCCTGAATATGTTAGCTTTGAGCGCTGTAAGTGGTCGTAAGGTAAGGATTTCAAGATATTTGGCGTGAAAGCTAATAAATAACTAATTTTTTGGCAAATTATTTTCTAAACGACCATATCGCATAATCTGACAGGCCTTATGCGTTCTTCGAAGAAAGCAGAATTATCTTTTTATTTTAGTTTCTGTCTAGGAGGACTGGTTGTCTCGCAACAGCACATTTTATGCTCCTATGTCGGGCAAAAACACCAGTGTCACAAATTGTAGTAATTTAACTCTCATTCCAAAACAAGACTTCTTAGAGACCATGTTCCATTGGAAAAAAATATTGCTTTAACGAGCTCTACAATTCTTACTATCAATTATCAAAAAGTTTCCAAACACCCTGTATATATATATATATATATATATATATAATCATGCACGCAAGGTTGAGTCTTCAGAGTTATACACTGGAAACTTTATTATTATTACTATCATTATATTATATGCTTGTTCTAAGTAATCGTAAGTAAAAATTAAACCTGTGTATAAAGTTTTTGAAAAGTTTGTGAGGAAGAGGAAGGAGGTTATCCGAGTGACGCTAAGTTTATATGCCATGCATTTCGCCTCACTATTATCTCTTGCAACTGAAAGCTGTTAACTCTAAACGCAACGTACGCTCACATATTGGTCACTTTGGACCCGTATCATAAAAAGCATTGCATAATCGTTTCGTAAAAAATAAACAGTTCGCTTGGTTCGCGGGCAAAGTAGAACACGAATGAAGCTGTACCTCATATTGTATGAATTGCAGTGACATTTATTTGAGTTTCTAGGCACACGTGCTATAAAGTGAAAGACAGGTCGTCAAACCTGCAGCGTGATGAACAATTGTAAGATAGACAAGGTTACTTGACTTTTTTTTAAATATTTTTCGTAAGGCTATTGCCCGTATACGGTTTTTTTCATGTCATGGCTTATTTTAATCCACTCCGGCATTTATTTTGTCTAAATTGGAAACTATGCAAACCAATTTAAGAGTGGCCGGTCTGGGTCTCGAACCCAATCCTCCCGAATGCAAGGCAAAGGCATTGCCACTAAGCCATCTTGCTCGGTAACTTGGAACGGCCTAACTTGGAGCCCAGGAGATAAGTTAGGAGAGCTGTGTTAGGTAGCAAGAAAAACTCATGCTAGCACTACTGAGGGACAACGTTTATTTTTATTCTATTATAGGGACAATTTGCCTGTGAATGGAGCAAGGCAAGCTGAAAGCCTTCGAAAATAGAGCGTACTGTTTACGGGGGTAATTGTTGTTAATATGTAGATACATTTCCATAGAGCAACGCCGATGTCGAGGCACACACTTTTTTAAAGTGGGACAGGCTTAGTAACGGATGTTGGGCACGGCGCCAAATAAAATCGCAAGTCATAGCGAACGTGGAACCAATAAAACGACTAAAACTACTAGAGTGTTGTCCAATGGTTGACGCACTATGGCTAAACGCTCGGACCCAAGCAAACACTCAAATAAAAAGAAACACTTCTGTATTGGTGTGGGGGTTATCTGACGTATCTGAATGTTGATATCATTGATCTTCAAATTCTGTGCAATAACCACAGACACAAAATGTCGTTGTTAGCCAAACTCCAGTCATACGAGAAGACAACACGTTCGAGAATGGAGGGCCGTACATAGATCATGATGGCAGGGCGCAGCGCGAGGGCATGAAGTTTACAATCTAGCTCTGCTCGCCCAACGGAGAAAGGTATAATACGAAGAGCACAGGCCACCTAAAAAGCACCGAAGCACTATCCTAGCCATATCCTGATATTCAATTTCCGAGGCTCTTTTTGGTTATTAATAGTTGTTTTTCTAATAAACTCTTTAGGCCAGCTGTAAGCGGCTTACCACGACCGACGTCCGGAGTGCACGGGAGGCTGCGCCTTCAAACAGCGCACGCGGGTCCAGAAAGAGACGCAATACAATAGCACTTATTTAGGTGTAGGTGTACAGATCAGATAGAATTCGTAAACGTGTAGTAAAGGTACGTTTACGCTTGATTTCTGTGAACCAACAGCATTCGTACACTAGGGCGATTACAAACAAAGGCACGTATGGATCGATTTCCTCATCGATAGCCTCGAGAACGTGTCAGCAAACGGAAGTTAGACACAGTAAACCTGATGGTGATCTCAAGGGAAGTTAGACATGCGGTGGCGCTCCAAAGAGAGGCACTTTTGTCGGTTCGAATAGAGCCGATTGACGTGCGCGATAGTTCGTTGGTAGCAGTCAACACGTCATCCGCCTTGTCTGTACTAAGAGCGCGCCTAGGAAGGGTTTGTACAGCTGTGGAAAACGCATTGGTGCGTTTAAATGATTGAACGAAACATTTGTGAATACGTGCTGAATACGCTGCTACGGTTTGAAATATGCCGTAGATTTTGAAGCGTTCCGAGTCGACTCAAAGGAAGCACTCGATAAATGGTAAACACGCTTGAGTATACCAAGAAGGACGTGGTGCCTCTGGCCATATTGAGACTGTATCATACCAGCATAGCCGGTAGTCTTTTTACTCGAGTGCCAGCAAATGGATCCCTGACATGGGCCTAGCAGAGCTGTCGGATATTAGTATCCTAAACATAGAGATATAGAGCGCTAAAACAAACATTCTGCATAGAAGTACCGCGCGATTAAGCAACCAAAAGTATGTTGACGGCTTAGGAGAGAATATCAAAGCACAAACGAAGTTGAGAATTATGTTAGACTTCATTAATCATCTAACTAATTTAATATATTGATAGGATTGATAATCGCAATTACGTGATTGTAGAGGTTAGATTATCTTCGTATGCAATCAATTTGAAAATCTATAGCCCACTTGGGCAGCGAGACAACAAAAGCTACCATGATATTGAACGCTAATGATGATTGTAATATTTGTTGGTTCCCAGCGTTACGATATATGTTTTATGTACTGTGTAACATACAAGATACGCGGTGATAACAATCAGTCTTAAGTCGCAATTACTCGTATCTAAACCCTTTCCAAGAAGCGTTTACTGTGGATGATGATATGCGAAATGTTTCGATTCCCTAAGTGCCTGCAAAAGTTACAGTTGATACGATACTCTACGATAAGGAAATGCTCTTTAGTTTGCGTACACAGTACATGGGCGGGAAAATGCTTTTCGCTGTGCTTAGTGGGGCGTAGAAGGCTACACGCACGACGTTTGAGGTGTCGGGAAAGAAAACGGGTCTGCCGGCCCTTCTGCAGCAATAATGACAGCGGACTTCATTATGAGGGGTCTCGGCCATCATAAAGCCGCATTTGACCGCTGTAAAGGTCGTGTCCATTTGTGTGGGATACAAGCGGGCGTTGGGAATGTCCGTTAAAAACGTCTGTCTTACTAACAGCTGTACCCAGCTAGCTAAATTCCTACAGCCATCACCACTTATCTTTTCGGTCTCGACCCTACTATTCGACGTTGTGGAGCGGCGAAATAATAATCATGATGATAATAATAATAATAATAATAATAATAATAATAATAATAATATTACTGCGACGTAGTAATAGATAGACGTCTTGCTTCTCTATCACAGAGACGGATGACTAGTAGGGTTGGTCGTTCAATTTAAGCTGGGCTTGCGTGGCCATGTGCTCAAGAATCGAATGATTTTGAATTCCAGTGACCATTCAGCTTACCGCGACTCAGAGGCGCGGCGCTTAACATGTCTAACGCGTAACACCATCTCTTTTTATTGACACATCCCCGTTTTTTTCTCAATCATGGCCGAATATGATCCACTTCGGCATTCACCTAGTGTAAGTTGGAAACCAGCAAAACCAGTTTTAGATTGGCCGGTCTATGTCTTGAAGCCGTGACCTCCCGAATGCAAGACCATGGCTTTGCCACTAAGCCACTTTCCTTGGTCAATAACTGGTAACCTTGCCTAGAGTAAAGTGCATTCGTTTTGAAGACATTGTCTTGCATTTACAAAAATCGTAGATTCAAATCGGCCTGAACCGGCTACTCCGAATACTGGTTTTCCAACATGTAGACAAGATGAATACCCAAATGGAAAATATTCGGCTATAACCGAAAGACCAAGACGAAAAATTCGTACAGTTAAACGGGGAACACACGGATGCTTTAATAAATGGACCATACATTACAATGCCTCATTTTTAAAAAAGTATATACGGATAATGAAATAAGCGACGCTGGCCTGAAACATGCTAGCTAGGCTAAGCGAGGCGCTTTTTGCTTATAAAGGAGAAGGTTTTTTTTCGCGCAAATAGCCATTGAAAAATTGGCCTAGGCGAGTCGTGTACATTGAGAAAGCGTAGCGATGGTGAAGTCTATTTCGACCAATGTGCAAGTATATGCATCCGGCGAAAAAGAGCCGTATCTCGTCTGTCTGACCTTTCGAGGCGCCGTCGAGTTGTTTTTGTTGTTGTCTGCTCTAACGCAGCCGAAGAAACAACTCGTTTCAGCCTGAAAAGGCCTAAGCTTCTAAATGCCGTCGAACGCCATTGAATCCGCCGATTGTCGGCCAGAATATAGCCGCGTGTCAGGTCTTTAGTTGTTTACTCGTTTGGATGTACGCTCAGGTTATGCTCCTGATCCTCACTGTAGCAACGATCTCTAACAACGCATACGGTAACAGTCGTTACTGTATCACTACAAAGAGCTGCTATTACAGAAAACAATAGCCTGCATATCGCTAAAAATATATGAACAATAGTAGTCTTCGATACGTCATATATAAGCGCCGCTTTGCCGCTAAAGAAATAAACACCTACCAGCACTCCCAACCTATAAATAACGATTTTTCGATTTCTCGGTCTGTGTCCGTTGCGACCGCAGCCCGCGACGTGTTTGGCTTCAACCGAGGTCGCGGACTGGCAGGTATCGACGTATATTGATGTCAAACTCTTGAGTGCAGTCTGTAGCATACACACGCTTCGTCTTGTTGAAGCTGCTTTTCAAACGGTTGTACAGGACTAAATTGCTTGGCGCTCTGCAGTGAAATGTAAATTTACGACGTCTGAACACTAGTCTGATTATCTCTATATGAACAGCTGATTTACCTACATATTCGTACATATAGAAAAGTTTGGCTATACCTTACTTACGTTTTTTTACTACGGAGAAAAGCGGGTTTTCTAAAAACTTTAGGGAAAGTCCAGCTTTTCCTCTAACGATCAGAATGCTTGTGGAAACGTCTGCGCCTATTTTGATTGCTTCGGAAACACAGTCATCATTGCTGACTCCCGGACAGGAAACTATATTAAATCCAAGACACAGTTTCAGGCAGTCAGTGGCCATATTATATCGATATCATGCAAAAATCACTTCGTAAAACAGATTTTAGGACGTTATTGTTTAGCAAAGAAGGATCACATTAGGATTGTTTTGCCACGGTACCGCGCAGATAGGATTATCAAGCGTACAGCCTTTAAAGTAATTCAATATAGAAAGGCTATTTTACTTTTTTTTGGTGATAATGATATATATATATATATATATATATATTGTTTCAAGTGATTTGTTTTAGATTTTAAAGTAATAAAAACAATATATGTATATATATATATATATATATATATATATATATATATTGTTTCAAGAGATTTGTTTTAGATTTTAAAGTAATAAAAACAAAGATAACAAAGATATTTCATATTTTTTGCTTAATACAGACACAATGACATTCTTTATAAAACATACAACGGTGAGGTGGCTACCCGTTTTTATTTCCCAGGCCGTATATCCCATAGATTAATTAATTTGTCTTAATGCATGTTTTACCAATGGTCTGTAGCTTGCAAAAAATGATAACGGGGTTGGGTGATGATGCACTATCACTTTTTTTTAGACATTTGCGCTCCCGGTTTTCGTCCAATCATGGCCGATTTTAATATTCCGGCATTCATGTTGTCTAAATTAGATACCATGACAATTTAAGAGTGGCCGGTCTAGATAAATGTCTACCCTACACTTCAATTTTCTAAAAATGCATAAACAGTTTATTGGCGATGAATCGCAAGATATAAAAGGTCAGTAAATATCCCCATTAAGCGTCCGCGGCGTTACGTCCTCAAAATTGTCTCGCCCGCTGTGTGGCTTATAGACCATCTCGTCCAAGCCAGAATTCGCTCGCATCGAGGCCGTTCAAGTTCAGCCAAATATTATCGAGTAATTTGTTGCAATAATGCTCGCCCTTCATCGCAGAATAAAAAAGAGCCAAATGATTCCTTTGGACCAGAGGCCGCACTAGGCGCTCAAATATGGCTCGTGACGGCTCCTTTTGAATTAAGTCAAGGGTTGTATCTTTCCATATATACGACAGTTTAGTTTATTGCTTCTAAAAAGAAAAAAATGCGCTTCGTCGGTAAAGATATTTTGTGGCAAAGTCAGCAACCACGCTGCACTGCCTTTAGAGTCTAATGGTTTCCATCGTTTTTAAAGATCCTTCGTCAGCAGCGGGTCACCTTCCAGCACGTAGACAACCTTATGTCTGCACTAGTAGTCGATTGCGCAAAACTCATCTTTAGAAAGAAAGACCTCTCGCCATCAATTAAACGTAACTTATCCATCCCCAGCTTATCCGATATAAGTGTAATGCCGTATATGGCAATGGGTGCTATCTGTATCCCGAAACAAAAATGAATGCTACCGGGGAACCGGGGACATATGTGGGGCCTTTAATTGCCTCAGCTGCGATGGTGGCCTTTCTGACCCTCTCCTAGATGTGTATTCGAAAGCTGTTGCTACTTGTTGACCGGGTGATCACTAGGCACGTAAATTTGTTTTCAACCTATCCGTTTCCCTGATTTGAAACACAGCCGGCGGCCGCCCAATCGAAATTCCATAGCTACTGTGTGTTCACAGTTCTTCCTTCAAGCTTTTCTTATCCACAAATTTAACTAGACGATCAATGGCCTTATGCTGAAGAGGCTTCAGCCCAAGATGGTCACATAATCTGCACAGTGCCATTCCATTCTCGGGTCCAGCCCGTTATTTTCCGCTCTGGCAGTCCACCCTAAAGTTCTGAAAACTCTAATAGGCTCAGTCCATCGCCCCCCGCAATACCTATAGTTTGAATCACTTCACTATATATGTATCTATATATATATATATATATATATATATATAATTTTTTTCAGATCCAGCAAACAAATATGTAGAAGCATGTAAAGTGATAGTGAATCTGTGCAACAGGGACGCAAACCGAGTGTGTACGTCAAAGGTTCCGGGCTGTGCTTCGTTAAGCATAAGAGGATTTAACCCACGCCGAGGAATCTGAGTATGAGAAGCTGTAAGCTAAACTACGTGCGGCACGTTTTGCCCTCTAGCACGTACACATGCGCTGTTCACCGGAAAAGCGCCCGCTTGGCAAAGTTTTCATTCCCTTGCCGTGCGACAGTCGGGAGGCTTCCGGAAGCACGAAGGACTCCGTCTGATGCATTGAAGGCAGAGAGAGAGAGTGTCTACCTAAAAATAGAATCAGGTTTGCAAGCATAGAATACCACTATGCGGAGATTAAGCCTCGCGTAATTGCGACCGACTAAAATGGGCCGCGTCCATCGAGAGTAATTTGCAGGTTGTCATCCACGCATGCAAAGTTTTTGTAAGTTTACACCCGCCCATAACACATCAGATAAGGTAAAATAGTGCAGTGCTATAACGTGGCTGTGTCAATAACGACAAGGCGTTTACCCCCAACGCACACTGCGAGATAACAATACAAGTTTTGAGCCCCCACAAGCATTGCATAAGGACAAGGAGAGAAATGTATATTTTGCTTACCCCATGAGCTTTCCCTTTCCCAGTGTACAGCATTATATGTTTGCAAGTTAAACGATTACAGCAAATATATATATATATATATATATATATATAGTGAAGGGAAAGACAATACAATATTGCTGCCGACTAGACGAAAGAGAGGGGGAATCGATGGCTCTCACACCGGAAGTCGCAAGATGAACCCTAGCGCGACATGATGTCTGAACTGAACAAGCCAACTTGAATATTTCCACATTTGAACTCTTGTAGCCGTTTGCCTATTTGACGTAGTCGTCTAAACGGGAATTAGTCAGGAAGTATTTGTCTAGATAGTAGCTACAGACCAGGTGCTGTCGTATTAGCTAGCTTCCGTATGCCGTATGGATTTTATTTAGCATAGGTTAAATGTTTTAATGCGTACTTCACTAATGTCACATTTATGTTCGACCGGGCCCGTTGCGTCGAGGCAGCCAATCGAAGATAATTCCTTCAAGATGGCAGAGTAATGGCCGAGTAACTGGAACACCCCGCGTCGGTCGACTACACGCCTTCTTCCCTTCGAAAACCACAACGGGTTCGTCGGCCCCCACAGACCGCGGTCACGCTTGCAGCCGATCATACGTATCTAGTTCAATTCGAGACGAAGCTGGCGGCGGCGGCGGCGACGACGACGACGACGACGACAACAACAACAACAACAACGACGACAACAACAACAACAACAAAAACAAAACTCATGAGTACTGGTAATACTATACGGCTGATTCTGCTACAGCAGCGACTACAACTACTACAACTAGAACTACGACTATTTTTTCCGCTGCTTTGACGAGCTCATTGAGCTCAGGCAAGCTTCTCAAAATGGACGCTCTCAACTGGAAACGCTAATGTACGCTAATGGTTCCTGCTCGACCAGACAGACAGACAGTCTCATCTGCAAAAATCACGCAGTAGCAGCATGGCAGAACAAGCGCCATGCGACCGTTCGATCGATCTATTAATAATGGAGAGGCGTTTTGCGTTTCTCCCGTCACCCCCCCACCCCGCGCGCCCCATGTCCGACCTTTCCCCCCCCCCCCGCACCTCATATCCCTACTCTACCGATATCATCTATCTACCGATAAAGAGTCACCAGCAGAAAGACAGAGGGAGATAGAGAGAGAGAGAGAGAGCTTTAAAGTACAGTCTGATTGGATGGAGCCGCATTTCTGCGCGAGTGTCAGATCTCCTTTCTGATGTGCGTTTTCCGGTCGCGCTCCATGCGCACGCTATGGGTACGTTAGCTGATTAGCTCCAGGTATGCGGTTGGCGAGCTAGCAACAAAACGTATTAAATCGAGAGTTTTTGCTCGTCTGTCTTTACTTGTGGATGACTTCTACTGCACCGTTCTTGGCCCAAAAAACAATAGCTAAGACTGGTTTTAGTGACATTAAAAACAAGTCATGTATATATATATATATATATATATATATATATATATTTGTTTTTTATTAGACAAAATATATTGTTTTTATTCATGTTTAATGTATATATATATATATATATATATATATTTATATAAAATCTGTTGCTAGCACAAACGAATTACAGGTTGCCAGCTCGTTTCTGGCAGTTTCTCTTAGCGCATGAGCGTTATGAATGTGCAGCAGCCGCATTACTACAGTAGTTTTCCGTCGTGGCTGCAAACGTGACTGCACTGACGACATTGGCAGGCTTTCTTTTAAGGTTTCGGTGTTTTCTGTTCAAGTACAAACGAAGTGCTGACACCATTCTAAACACTTCATAATAAGCAAATATTGACATTGCAGTGCTTGCCTTGTCTGAAACTGTTACTTGTGACTCTTTTTCAGAACGTCTCTTTCTCACACGTCTCTTTCTCACTAGTAAATCAAGATTCGATGGGAACTGTCGTGAGCCCATTGTGGCGGCCATGCCCTAGTCACGTGGTTTCCTCAAAAATTGCAGGAATCATCTCGAATCTGGTAGACAACCGCTCGAAAAACACTATTTGTACGTAGCCCGCTTTGACCCGCATCGGCGGCACCTGTGGCATTGTCCTTGCGTAGCCCACTTACTTTCCTTGCATAGATTCCGTGAGGGTCGTCGTTTTTGTTCAGGCTCCCAGAATAACTATTTCGGGACCAATTCGCCAGTGTCCATCGATTCGCCGTAAGGATAGGAAGCGATGACAACGACAGCACAAGTAGCGGTAGCCACAGCTACAGCATTTAGCAACAAACGGGGCAACCGCATGACGGGCTCGCGAAAAGACAAACTTTTATCCTACCTATTCGTACTTTTCTTCGTTACTGATTTCTATCTAGAATCTGGCAAAACTCCGCGTTGCTGTTCAAGCAACTCTCCTCTGCCATCATAAGCAGAACGGCCTCTTTGTAACTGGCCGTATCTCTATCTACACCACGAGAACAGGAAAGTGGACTTCAGACTTAAGGTTATAATCGGTGGAGTATTGGACAGTCCGATCATCAGACAGGCTCACTGGCAATAGAGGGCGTCGTTGGCGCGTACCAGCTCACCGCGCGTGCCTACTCAATGCAGTAAAAAAAAACTTAATGCAGTAGTTCTAAAGCGATCCAGCCGGGCAGCTAAACATTGCCTTAGTCCCGTTCCCGTGCGGCGGCACGGCGACGCACACTTACCGACGTCCTATAGCGCAATAACTATCCAAACGGTGGGCACAATGGTAGTTCGCATGGCATCAATTCGTCCTCTTCTTCTTTTTGTCTTGGTCATACCACAGCGAAATGGCCACAAGCCACCACCGTGTCGTAGGCTCTGTGCTCGCTTTGACAGGAGCAGGAGAATGCAACAGGAACAGCGGCAGGGCATCAGGGTCTAGCAGAAGCCACAGCCGTAAGGGCATGAACGCATGAGGCCTCTGGCTCGCCTGCAAATAACTCATTTTCTCGATGTGCATTTTTTTTCGATGCGGCACTATATCAGCATTTTTCCGCTTGCACCAGCGCCATTGGATGGCCGGATAAGCAAGTCTGTTCTTCATGCCCGGTCGTGAACGGCCAACTACCGGCCACCGATAACGATAGGGGCACGCATGGGAAGACACACGACGACGGGGGAGGGGGGGAGGAGGTTACGGGGGCAACGCACCGCCCGAGTGGCCGTACATTACGGCGGCGGTCGAATTTCCATTCGTTGTCGACACGTCGTGCGTGTCGTGCGGGACACGTCATGGACACGTTGTCGAGGAAAGACAACAGGAACGAACCAGCAGGCGGCGGAGTAAACTTTTTGCTTCTCTCATGAGAGTTTTCGACGCCGGGCCGCCAAGAGCGAACTCCAATGACAACTCGCCGAGCGCTGGCTTCGCACACGCGGCAACGCAACGCAACAGGCCGACAACTGGATGGCTGTGTGGTCGGCTGTCCGTTTACAGTAAGTCAATGACAGTGTCTTGGCTTGCCGGTGCCCCCCCCCCCCTCGAGGGTGTCACGCCACAGGACAATCACCCCACACCACACAAGACGCGACGAACAAACACTACTACGGTGTTGTTACGGTTGTTGCTCGTAGCCCGTTGTCAGAGTATAGACTACGCACGCAAAGCATGTGTGTGGAGAAAACACGCATAGGTGTGGGGCCGAATCGCTAACCCTCGAGCGATTGCTTCTGCAGCTGCCGCTGCCGCCGCTGTCCCGCAGCAAGAACAGCAACAACAGTATATTTTCAGCAGCGCTCGCTCAGCGTAATTAGTGTGAAGAAACAAACTAAATTGGTAAAAACAAATTGAAAAATATACATTGTGTAATAGAAGCAACAACATTAACGCAGCTGTGTCTTCCACCTTATTTTCACAGGAAAAAAGCAGCCTAATTTGCCCGAAAGTGAAAACTATTGTTCTTCGGCAGCCAAACCATTCCACGTACGCCAGAAGAGCAGAAGTTAACTGCCATAGTCGTTTGAAGTACAACGCGAGTGTTAATTATAAACATGTTTTTGACAGGCTTTACATCTAGAAAAAAAGACATATAGATACACATATTAGCGCAATTATAATTTAACTTTATGAACTTTGCAAATTATTTTATGCTGTAGTCGTGGCGTTTTGGCGCAAACGACATTTTACATTCGAAATCGTGGCTGTTTATGAAACGCTTTATTATGAGGAGTCGGTAACGTTTGCATCCCAAACCAGCACTTTGCGTCGCTCGAAGGGTGTAAGTGTCATCTGGTCTGGACACCCGCCGTTCTCCGCGCCAAGGCCTAAAGGTTCAAGGATGCACGGATGCCCCAGTGATCCAAGGGCTCAGCTGGTTAAATACTGCAGACCACTGAAAGTTTATAAAATAAATAAAAGTCAAAGTAAATAAGATGCATAACTAGGCGATATTATGTTAAGAAATGAAAAAATGACTGTTGCTATCAAATAGCCAACAGCCGCGCACAAAATATCACTAGTGTAATCGAATGATACTGCGGCTTCTCCGCAATCTTTAAAAAAGTCTCTCTTTTCTTTGAGAGAGGACAGACCACAGATGATCCTATAGCTGAGAACATAACAGGGAATTAACGCGCACAGCCCATTAACCGGAACACAAAAGGGCATGTATCCGACGTGTAAAGACAAAATCATGGAAGGCGGTGTCGTTCAGAACAGTTTTGTAATATTTTAGCTGCACCGAACCTCTGCATATTTTAGGCCCAATCATTCACATTAGTATAAGCATCACTACTTTTAAAATCACCGGGCTTAACAATCCATCCAAAGGCGAAGAGTCGTTGCCGTCATCAACACATATGGGAATCAGTATCAAGCGCTCATTATACTACACGTTGGGTAACCAGACATTCGAGGCGAAACTCCCTTCGAGGAGGTGTGGTCGCAAGCAAGCATCACTGTGCCGTAAAACTAGCTAAAGTGAGAAAAGCCAGATAGCTTTACGACGGAGTAATCATGAAATGCTGGAATCAGAGTGGTCAAGAATATAAGATTATCCACACCAAACATGTGCAATCCCCACTTCCCGTGAGCTATGTGTACTCATACTTAACTATATGGAACCCATTTATTGTCCGGGGCGAGCCACGGGGTGTAGATCTCTACAAGAGAACTGAACATCTCGTCCATTAATACCTAGGTAAAAAACTAGATAAAACGTATTTTTTGTGAGACCAGTCTGACTTCTATATTACACGCAATGTAGTTTGCAAGTCTTAGTGTAGCCGACACAAGATCAACCAAATTTTAAAGCGGTTCATTGCCTAGCTTCTATACAGAAAAATGCATTAAGCCATAGAGCAAGTATCATTACCCGAGAAAGTAATCATCGGACAAGTAATAGCATTATATTTTTTGGAGGAAACTAAATGTTTCGTAATACATGGTTTTTATATGTATGCTTCACGCAGTTCGTGTTAATAAATTTATTCCAACCCATATATATACTTATATTTTTTTGTGGAGGAGGGTTAAATGCAGTTATGCACTACCGCTGCGAGTAGGAAATATCGCTTTCCATTTCGAGCTAGCGGATGGATGTTACGCCGTTGAGACTCATAACCACTAAACGCACCTCTCCCTTAAACTTCACTCTCTCATGGCCCCGATCTCTATAGAACAGTACTATGGGCCAAATATATATATATATATATAAATGTATATATATGTATATATATACATATATATATATATATATATATATATATATATATATATACATACATTTATATATATATATATATATGTATATGTATATATATATATATATATTTAAGTGTAGCAAAATATACATTTCTGATGTAAGAACGTGTGCACACCCCGCTGGGGCATAACTCAAGGCACTAGGTCCAGGCCTGGGCTGGTCCACCTAGCCATGGTACCTCTCACCGAAGCGGCATTCCCCCTCTGAACATCTAATGACAGACGTTGCAGTAAATACTCGCCCGCCCTCTTGTCTCCTGTAGCGAGCGCCAATCTTTTCCCGACATCCTTGAGCAGTTTCGTCGTGAGCGACCCAGGCCCCCCCAATGTCTCGAATGCAAGCGGTGAGAACAAGTGTGGATAACTGATGTTTGAATATTTTCTGCACTTGGCTGCTTCCGCTAGGGCTACCGCGTGTCCAGGGCGGGCTGCGCCCGTACCGACCATTGAGGGGGCTAAAGAGTCGGTTACGGTCGCGTCCCACACCAGCATTTGGCCCCGCTCGAAGGGAGTCAGGGTCATTCCATCAGGTCTCCTTCCATCGTCTCTGACTAAGCCAGACGGCTCCAAAATGCATGGGTAGCCTGCCGATCGAGGCCCTCTGCTAAATGTCTCGTTCAACGCCGAGTGGCGTGCGATTCTGCCTGAACTCTGGAGACAGGAGAGTCCATTGTGACCAAGGGAGTCGACCTCGTCACCGCATCTGCACCGGTGTGGGGAGACTAGCTCAACTCCTAACCTCAACCCGACTAGTATTCGTGTAGACTCATCGTCGACCAGGGTACCCAGCTGAGGGCTCGGGAGAGCGTGTAGCCATGCACCTGCACCGGGCGACGAAACTGCCTGTAACCTCGCTTTGCTAGCGGCCGTAGTTGTTCGGTCCCACAGGCCGTTCCATCGGCCGTCGTTTGCCATTTCTGACCACGCGCGCTGAAGAGAAGGAGTCTCCGGTAGAGACTTGCAGAATGCGATGGCGTCATCGTGGGTCTGTTCAAGCGTGGCCTGGAAGTTTGCAATCGCCCGGGTGTACAGGATAGACTCGACACCACTAGTCGCCGAATGTAAAGAGGCGATGTGTGCTGCGACTGAAAGAGAAACAGCTTCAGGCAGGCCCAGTCCGCCTCTGGCAACCGGTAAGAAGGCCTGAACTAGGGAATCGTCTCGCAGCCGCAGCTTGAGTATAGATTCCAACGTAAAGCCCATCTTCGAGTTAATTTCCTCCAACTGGGCCGAGAAGGCTGAACTGTTGATTCCCCTGAACAGGTAGTTCAGCCTCGACGCAGAGAAGCATGAACGCAGGAGGTACAACCCCCGGTGGGCGCCCAGCTGGGGAAGACGATTAAAACCAACCTCCAGTTTTTCCATCCCACTTTCGATTGTCGGTCCAAGGTGGCGAGAGAACAGGGGTACGCCAAGAAGATCCAGGTCGTCGCCTGTTACGCGGCAACCTGGAAGTAGGTTCTGTATAGCGGAGATTTTAGCTGTACCTGAGTTGATTATGTGAACCTCACACTTGATTGGGTTCAGCTCCAAACCGCTGCATGTGGCGAAACTAAGTATCTTCTTTAAGTCCTCACAGACCGTACTGATGTTACCTCCAATTACCCCGTCGTCCAAGTACCAAAGATTGAGAGGACTTTCGAGTGAGTTAACCAAGTCCTTAACGGCAAGACAAAACAGAGGGGGCGCAAGGGGATCTCCCTGTTGAACCCCTACAGCCGAAGTGAGCAGTGCCGAGGGCAAGACCAAGTGCGATGGATCGCCGTAGGCCAATTTTACTTGGTGATAAATGGCAGGGGTCTCATCTCCAACCTCCTTCAACAAGTGATCCCTCCTGACGGTGTTGAACGCGTTTTTAAAGTCAAGTTTGACTAGCACGGATGGATCGAGCCGAGAATCAATAAAAGCCCTGGTAGCGTCAATCATTATTTCAGCACCTCCCTTGGTGGAGAAACCCAGCTGGTGCGGTCCAATCGCTAGCTTAATAGTACCCCTAGAGTCCCTCACTGCCAATTTTGCCGCGACCCTGCGTAGTACTGAAGAACACGCGATAGGTCTGAACGAGCCGTCTTTCTTCTTCAGTGCGAACAGCCTCGCTCCGAAGATGGGGGGGCACCACCTTGGATGTGGAACTCCTTATCGCAGTAGGTCGATTACCTTTGCCAGGGCCTTACAAAGTCCATCGGATGAGCAGCCAAGAATCGGTGAAAGGAGGTCCTGTAGGAGCCGAGGTCTTATAAAATCCAGGCCGGCGCTCGAGCTCTTTGAAAATGATCCAACCGCATAGCGAACATCCTCGACCGACGTAGATGAAGGTAAGAGTTGTGAGGGTGGAGCAGACGGCCGCACAAGTCTGGCTGCGCGGGGGGGTGTTTTTCCCGTAACGTCGCCGTAGCGGCTGGTTCATCGACCATAACGTCGTCAGATAGAAGAAGGCGGGCTGCTCCCGACACATCCCCGTCCGATAGCTTGGCCGACACAGCCCGCGTGATCGACTGATTTCGCTCAACATTACCACCCGAATCACCCGCGGTAAGTAGGGGAGCCAGGTCTGTAAGCCGAACACCACGTCGGAACTCCACAAGTTCTTTCTGATGACCACTGCCAGAGAACGTGAATCCCTGCGGCCTATCGGTAATCTCAGCACGACTGGGGCGAAGGAGAAAAGCCCAAGCCAGGCAGCGTCGTCGTTGTCCAAGGCAACCTTTAAGCACACCTCTGACAAGGCGTCAGCCACCGACTTCCTTACCACTTTGGGCAGGATACCAACCAGCTTCCCAGTTTTAATGAAAGCCTGGATGTACTCCGTGAGGTCTAGAGAAAACTCGTTCATGGCCCCGTTAGGGACGGGTATGGCGCCCCCACCCCCATGTTTGACCGTATGTACATGTCTACGGAGGCCTCGCCTGGCGAAGGTCTGGCCGCATTGGCGACAGGTAACCCTGTTGAGCCCCAAGGGTTCTGGCGGAGTCGCAGGATTCTGTCCAGATGTGAGGCTTGGACCGGCACCTTCTGAAGAATCCGACGACCTGACCTGTGTGGGTTCTGTCACCGTCCTGCCATCGTTGTGATCACCCGTCATTATGATCGTCTGGGGTCGCTAGCAACCGACAGTAGCGCCAATAAAGGCTGTTTGTTATTGACTTAACCATTTTCGACAGCTCAGACTTCATAGATATTAAGTCCCGAACTAATCCGGACGACCCGTGAGCCACTGGCTTGCGAGGTCCCCGGAGGCGAGTGCGCGTAACCTTCGTTCGTGGCTTGGCTCGAGGACGCTGTTTGGGGGCCGCTCTAGGCCGGGGTAGAAGGAGCTGCGGAGTGGTGTTTCCACCAACCGCGATGCCGCGCACCACCGAGGCATATGTCGCCCCCTCCGGGGAGGAAGAAGCTGAGTCCGTGCTGCTTGAGCCCTGTGAAGAGGGTGTAGGCGCTGCCAAGGCTTCGTTGATAGATGCATCCGGGTGATTAGCCCGGACCTGGTGGAGGGTTCTGGCTTCCATTAGAACCCTATTCCTTTCTCTCAGGTAGAATAATCGCGGGCAGCTGGGTGACTTTGCGTCGTGAGGTCCCCCGCAGTTGACACACTTGGACGAGTTCGGACAATCGGCGGCTAGGTGGCCTCCTTTGCCACAGTTGCGACAAGCCTTGGGAAGTGAGCAGTTCGCCGCAATGTGGCCAACCCTGGAGCAGTTAAAGCAGACTCGAGGCTGGTCGGGTTCCAGAACTACCGCGTGCGAACGATAGCCCAGGAACACTGACGCCGGTGGTTGACGGTCGAAGGTCAGGATCACTTTTGGCAGAGGCTTCTTTTGATTGCCAGAAGAGACGAACAGTCTTCGGGCAGCCGTGACGCCGTAGTTTGATAGCTCCGTTTTTATCTCTTCCTCTGTTAGCGCGGTGCAGACACCTTGAATCCTGGCCTTAAACGAGGCCAAGCCCGGGCAAGAGGCGGTCACCGGGATGTCATCAACGCATGTTAGGCTCGAAAGCTTCTGAGCTACATCGATGGAGGAAACGTTGTCAAAGATGCTGCTCTTATCGCCTGAGATTCGCCCCTCCGGCACCAGGCTGTGGATTGCCTTGAATAACCGTAGCATCGAACCTTCTTTGAAGTCAGCCAAACTCATGTCAGGATTCTCCTTGTGTCTCAGGCAAACCCTGAAAGCTCCGAATGCTCCTGAGTTGACTTCGCTTTTCAACCGATCTAACTGTTTTTGCTCCCGCAGCACGGTCTTCTTTACCCTCGCGCTAGTAACAACGGTAAAACCATCGTCACCCGAGGGTTCATCAGCCACCGAGTCAGCATCGACGCCCTGCCTTCTTCGCTTAAGGCCCGCGGACTTGTTACTCATGGCGCTAGCGGGCCTCGAAATATCGCCGACGGCTGCAGGTGCATCAGTGCGAATGTTCGCTATGTCCAGGCTAGCTAGAGGCACAACTAGCCGGGCAGGGGCATTTGGGCCCATGATCACGTTTCACATTCACTCGCAATGCCTTGTATAGTTATATCACCAAGTATATGTATATATATGCCACTACTGTGTGTATATATGTCGCCTTGATATGTATGTTACCACTGCCTTGTATATGTATGTCGCCTTTTATATATGTATGTCACTTTCTGTATATATGTCACCAGCGCCTCGTATATATATGTGTCACCTAAGCAAACTCAATATATATACATTGTTCTTTTTTCTCGATAATTATATTTTACGAGGATGTTTTGTACGCAGCCTCGCCAAATGTATCTCAAGACTCAATCCTTAAATTAAAAAATAACGGTGACGAGGTCGTCGGGTGCATTGCGCAAGAGCTTGATTTGAAAAGTTACTTTATTTTATGTTCTAGACGGCCAAGTTCTTGTCCGTATTGCAGACTTCACTCCAGTAGCAGTGAACAAGCGGCATGTGATGCTTAGTGGTCGTGAAACTGAGCAGCTTGCAATCGAGACAATGCGAAGAGCATTTGCACGCAAGTGGCGTCTTTGGTCGCTCTCGAAGATAGTCTAACGCTTCACGTGCCCCCATTTTAAGAATATACACACGTGACTACCGAGGCCTCCTTGCTGAGAAATGCAAACGCCTTAGCGCCAGGTGCTTCCCGAGCTAAACGAAACACTGGAACGGGAGCAGCCCATTTGTTTGTCAGACCAGCTTTAAGGTCTGTAGCAGCTTTAAATTCTAGTAGTTGGCGATGGGTCAGAATGCAATTCTGGTCAACCCGGACATGATTCCAGTTGTCTCACATAGTATTAACAGGTCCGCGTATTTGATTACTGGGTATGCTTGTACGCATTACGAGCCTCATTGCATTGATCTCGCTCTTTATCGTATTGCACCGCCTATTCATCGGCCGGGTACGATTACCGTCCAACGACTATATATATAATACTATAAAATAATTGTTATATAAATTAGAAAAAAGCTAAGATTTAGCGTCTACGGGACAGCTTTTCGCATTGCCTGATAAACGGACCCCCATAAATACAAACGTGCAACGGTGAGGCTCGAACCCGCGTACCTATGTGTCTCCTCCGGCGCAGGCGAATGCACCACGCCACCGGGCTCGACACCGTCCAACGACTATTAACTAGGTAACTATGCAACGTCTATATTATATAAAACGCCAAAAAAGGGCTACCTTTGTGTAATGTTTGCATACAGGAAAAATAGTAGAACTGTCTGCTTAACTATATTCCTCAATTATATTGCGTGAGCCGACTCACGAATTCCAGTTAATATTTGATAATTTGATTCCAGGCGTTTCGTTGAAACGATGTTACACGATACGTTGTGATTCGTGTGGCACTCCAAAGACATTGGATTTTCTAGAAGACCGATTCTTCTAACTAAGGTTAGAGATGCATTTTCGAGCAATGAGGCTGTTTGTACTGGCTACTGTTTATGTTGTTTATAGATTAAATATATCATGAATCCTAGAAAACTTATGATCTACGCAGACGATGTTAAATTGTATCGATGTTCGCTAGTGTGCAATGTGATTCTGAGAGTAGTCCTTGTGAAAACATAAATATATAACTGAGGCTGTTAATCTATAGTCGTCAGGCGCGGCACCCATCAAGAGCGGGAGATCTTGCCATTCTATTAGAGCACAGAAATCATTTCTACGCAAAGCAGAAGTCCGATGTGAAGCCAAACGAAGACTTAATAGCAATGATTACTTAAGAAACGACCGAACAAAAACGGCTAATATAAAACACAGACTTGACTCTTTTGAAAGAACGAAGAAAGTGTTTATTTAATGTCTGCTCTGACAGGAACCATTTCTAGAAAAGGGTGTATAACCAAAACACTTGGTTACAACGAATTTGTACGCTTGGTGTGTGGCTAGCACCACAAACGCATAAAATGTGACAAATAGATATAGCACGCACTTGTTTTTTTGTTGTTCAGAGGACTAACTTAAAAATGCGGAACGCACACACGGTCGCCACGGTAGGATTGTCTTTAACTGCAAGTGTGGGCCGGTAGTGTGGGGCTCCAACCCACTAAAAACCAGTTATGTCTTCCTCCCCCCCCCCTTACAGCAGGGAAGTGTTGTTAGCATTTTTATAAACTATTGAGGGCGGGGGTGTAATAGCCCAGTTTACTGGTCACGCCGGCCCCCCGTAGCTAGAGAGGGCGTCGACATGCACATGCGGATAACCCGCTCGTTTTCGGTTAGAACACACATGTAGCATGTACCGTCTAGATCACTAACACCTTTACTGACAATAAAGATATTCTCAGTCAAGAATCAACGGGCTTTTATTGCGAGCAGGTAGTCAGCATTCAACGGGCTTTTGTTGTGAGCATGTAGTCAGCATTTACAAACACATTTGACTTCAACGCAACGACCTGTGCGTAAACGCATCGCATGCGCCTATCTACAAATTGCAGCACACAGGTCGTACTTAGTATTAGGTGCAACAAGCCTGCATGCATACACGTGTGAGGCTTTGCACAGCAATTCGATCTAAATCGTTCCGCACTCGTTGGCCGGCCGAGGATCTTGCCTGACATTGAGTGTAAACGCGCTGTATAGAGTTTAGGGCATTTGTCGCCGCTAAAGTCAACGACGACAATGACGACGACAACTGTTGTCCGGAATCGAGCGGCGTGATTCGGCCAAATAGTCAGATAGGACCGGTGAGCGGTACCTACCCCGGCCTGTGGCTTGCGTGGTTAACTAATTGAGCGCACGGTTAGCTAATACACGAGCCAGCCTTCTCCTATTCGCGTTTATTCCTCCTCTTCCACGGCAAACGTCGGAACCGATAAGCAGCAGACAGATGCGATGCGCTATCCGTCGATGTGACGCGCAGCCCCAGCCGGTGGCCTGTTCTACCTACCGTTAGATTGGCCAATTCGTTTTTTGGTATTGTTGTTAGCTTTAGCTTCTTTCTGCCTCCTACTCGGCGACCTACCGGCCGACCGTCCACGTATACAACGGGAAAGACCCGTCGAGTGGTCGGTCTTCCGCCCTCAGCTCCTGTGTTTGTTTATCTATCGACACGTATCGAAGCATAATGGCAGTGTGGCAGCAGCGGGAGACGACATTGCCTTAACGGGTAATGTACTGTGCAAGCCTGATACAGGCCCGAACACAAACTTGGGGTGTTTTTGCTTCTGGTTGTGTTATAGACGAGGGTACGAAAGAGAGGCACTAATAATAATAGTAATAAGAATAATAATAATAGTAATAATAATAATAATAATAATAATAATAATAATAATAATAATAATAATAATAATAATAATAATAATAATAATAATAATAATAATAATAATAAGACTAACTACCCAGTATGGTGGGACACTGCTTGTCGCGGTCCTATGCTACGCGCTAAAGAAAAATGTACATTTATTTGAACATATATGACTTGTGACCGGATAGACAAAATGCCTGGCGACTTTGGCACATACGCGTTCTAGGCCACTTTCTCATATATTTATATTTAGGATAGGTTATGATGATAATGAGGCCTATACGTTTTTATATTGCAGCCACACGCAACCAGCAGGGAAGCAGAAATGCAGGTCAGGCATATGCCCAGGTAACCCGTCGGTAATATATCTTAATTGGTACACGTTGCGGCTATCGCCAAATCAATGGATGGATAAGACACGGAGTTTTACTGATAACAATGTGTATTGAATACCGCTATAGATGCTCGTCGGCCGTCGAAGGTCAGAATGTTCTGTGCAAGTTTCCCCACATTTTTCTGATATAAATATTACCATGATTAATAAATATTAAAGTTTTTTGTATTTATAACTTATGACCCCAGTATGAGTATATTTAGCATGGGTGTCAGTAAATAAAGAGACATTCATCTCTGATCATGGTCAGAGATTAAGCATATCGGCCAAATGTGTGGCGCTAGACGTTGCCCTTAAGAAAAGCTGCAAATCTGCAAATTTAGTGGCAAGATCTTTGATCGCAGATCTCAGATCGTAATAAACACCGTTTTTTATGTGTATAATATATACATTTATTTATGTAACTTTTCTATGTTAGCACTTTTGAGTGGACAATTGTCTCTGCGCGAACGTGTGATCACGGGCTCTCTAACCCAGGGTTAGCCCTGGGTTCAACAATGTGCCCCAAACAGACGCTGGATTTCATCGTTGAATATCAAGCGACAACCTCTGACGCAAGAATTCGGATGCTCTCGAGTCTCCTGTCGGAAGATTAAGGCTTCTACCTACGCGCTGAACCAGCTTGAGCGTATGGGGGCCTGCAGCTCTCATAGTCTCAAACGCCAGCGGACAAAATTCGTGCGGATTATGAACGCTGGAGTATTTTCTGCATTGATTAGTCTCAGCTAACCTGGAAGCATGACCTGCTCGGTCTACACCTGCACCGACCATCGAAGGGGCTAAAACACAGCTATACAGCTGAAGACATTACGACACGTACATGTGGAAGGGTATATTGGTATTAAGATATATTGGTACAAAACATGTCAATATCATTGTCACTTTACTTGCAGCCGCTATATGCGTATGCTACGTGCCTACGTGTTAGTTGCACATGTATCAATCAGTGCCACCGCTGGTAGCATAAATATCGTTTGCCATTTTCATAGCCACGATCGATTTTGGTCTGGTAAAGCCTGCAGGCATCTACACTACCAGACGTATTTGTGATTTCGATCGCTATCTTTTTTTTAGATTATTACGTAAGGCTAATGCCCGTATACGGTTTATTTATGTTAGGCTTATTTTTAATCTACTCCGGCATTTACCTTGTCTAAATTGGAAACTATGCAAACCAATATATGAGTGGCCGGTCTGGGTCTCGAACCCAGTCCTCCCGATGCAAGGCAAAGGCTTTGCCACTAAGTCATCTTGCTCGTTCCGATTCGATCGCTATCTGACATCCTAAACATGTTCGTTTGTTAACTCATACGAGTGATGAGCTCGGTTAAAATCCATCCTGTGCGCAAACATTTAATTAATACGAAGTGTCTCGTAGCTTGGCCATGTGTATGCTTTTTCGGTCAGACTAAAGGTAAATTTAGGTTGCCTATGGCAGAGGTGCGACAACAGAACCTATCCACTCGAGTTTTCGTTCCCGGGGGGGGGGGGGTCTTTTTCTTGTCAAATCATTCGAGCAGACGAGCGAGCAGGCGTTGTGAATTGGAAACCGTTAACGTATTTCCGCCCTCGTGCGTCAGAAAGCTACTCAACGTTTTGGTAGAATATCCTCTTTTGCTATCTATTGTTAGTTTTGGTTCGATGTGCAACAATGGCACAAAGCTAATGCCATGCAGTGGTAAGCAAACCTGTCGTTCAAATCTGTTTTGTTTTGCAAACGTTTAGAAATGTGTGTGTGTGTTTGTGGCTATGTGAAGCCTTGTTTATTCGATTAAGTAGGCTGAGACGCGGCCTACACTAAATACAGAATACCGTAATGGACACCTGTGCATAATCCTAATTGACACTTACTCTTCCATATATGTCAGAGCCGGAATTATGCTCTGTTTCCGCAATTATTTTGCACAATTGTTTGTAAATGGCCTTATTCGTGTTCGCTCGGTGGGTACCTGTATGGTTGCTATACAGACTCTCACTTGCCTTCCTTGACACGAGATCGATATGTCGTTCCGGTGACGCGCGGGAGGTTATCTCCAAGCTTCCCTAGTAAAACTCATGTGTGCAGTACACGTTCTTTGCCGAGTTTGAATAACGCACTACATCAATATTCTTGTGCATTATAATACCATTGACGCAATGCACATTCGCGGACAGACCGTACAACGTTATGCAAAAGAAAACTATTTGCTTACGGTGTACCATAGTCGGACCACAGTAGCGGTCGGGTGCAAGCTTCCGTAAAAAAAAACGGCTATAGACACGAGAACGGGAAAGGCAGGCCTTCGAAATCGACGGTAGCAAGATGGCTTCATCGACTAAATGTCACGCTTCCGAACTTTTTAACTGAATCGTCGACGCAAAACGCTTGGTGGTACTCAATGTAGAGGACATGCAGCAAAACGAGATCGAATCGTCCCCCTGCGCAAGTAAGGCAGTACAAAATAGAGCCAGATAGAGTTGTCACCATTTTGATTTATATAAATTCGCTGTGTTGGCACTTTGCAGTGAACAATTGTCTCCGAGCGAACGAAAAAGATACAAAGAAGATAAGGCAAAACGTTGATGATAACACCGCTTTATTCTAGAGAGCTGGCAGCACGTGCTATATATATATATATATATATATATATATATTCAGTATGAGGGTAACGTCAACGCCGACGACATCGACGCCTGGCCATTTGCCGCTTTCATATCTTGCCCGCAGCCCGGGGCCTGTTTATTAGCGCATCCACTTTCGTTCATACACACAAATATATATATATATATATAAAATATTGTGATAATTTATTAATCATTTACAATACGTTTGCACACTCGGCAGTGCTCGCCTATATATATATATATATATATATATATATGGCACATGCGGCCGGCTTTCTAGAATAAGGCGGTGTATCATCAAAGTTTTGCACCTATTTCGCAGCGCCTTTCTTGCGTAGGGACGCTTTGATCTTGTTTTGTTCATTTAATATCAATAATTGAGTCTAGTCAAGCGTTTTGCGTCGATGATTCAGTTAAAACTAAAAGTTAAAGTTATAATATATATTCAGGGATTTAGTTAAAAAAAGTATATATATATATATATATATATATATATATATATTGGCCGAATGCTTCAGAGGGCGACGCCATCGTCAAAGAAGAGTAGCTAGTAAGTAGGAAATTTGGCAAACGCAAGACTAAATGCTAAAGAAACGTCCTTAAAGCAGTCGGGAATGAGATGAAAATTTATACATATTGTCAGGAGAAAGCTGAAGAACGGAAGATGCCGACTAAAGACATAGATGTGCTATTACGAGTATTCGTTCCTTCCCTCCCGGGACTGGACACAACTGTCAGAGAGGCACACGAGGCACCCTCGAAGATATACCACTAGTCACTGCCTCGGAAATTCTGGCTGCGGCAGGAATAATTAAAGTAGGTAATGCTCCTGGGCCGGACCCCATTCCGCATTCCAGTGGCAGCCACTAAACTAGTATTTAAGGAAATTCCCTTTATAGTTGCCAACAAGCAAGTCGAGCAAGGACAAACTGTCGACGAAATAAAACAAGGCTGAAGTCGTTCTGATACCCAAAGGGGTGGCTCCTACAGACCCATCTGTCTCATGAACACCCTGGCAAGAGGAGTGGACGCCGTAATCGAAAAAAGGCCGAGGGACTTTGTCGTAGAAGAAGATCATCTCTCAGAGGTCCAATTCAGGTTCAGAAAGCGCAGGTCCGTCATTGCGGCTAAACACAGGGTAGTATCCAATACAGAAATATTTTGCTCGGCCGATGTGAAGCTTTTCTGCTGTTCTGCTGGACGTCAAAAAAGCTTTTAACACTCTTCCATAGCAAACCACTATAAACACACTCGGACGCAAAAAGGTCCCGCCTTATCTAACCAGGCTGATTTCAGATCATTATGAATTGCCGTGCACTGCCGCGCGAGGTTAACAAACGCCCTATTCCGACTGCGGGAGTTCCATATGGGTTCATACTCGGGCCACTTCTCTGGAAACTGGCATACAATGAAGTGCTTGGACTCAAAGACCTCCCTAGGGAGACAGAGTTCATCGCGTATGCTGAAGGCCCCACGGTTAACAGTAAGAACCAGGACTACAGGTAAACTAAAGCTCCGAAATTTCCCCGTTGGGTGGAAACTAACGGTTTACCGCAGGTCCCAGCTACAAGCAATGATCGGCAGGAAAAGTACCACATATTCGGCTATTGTTGGACAGCACTGAGATAAAAATCACGAAACGAGCCAGATACATTGGAATCCACCTAGGCTAAAGTATTACCGGCAACTTCCGCATAAGGCGCCGACGGACATATATATACAGGTAGCTCAACAGGTTCTTGAAATAAAAACCAAAAATTTTCTAAATCTTGTTTTTAATTTTTTTTTATTTGATATACTTCCCGAGAAGCTCAATACACTTTTCCCATCGAGATTTCAGAGCATTTATACCTCTTGAGTAGAATTCCGCGTCTTTAGACTGAAAATAGGCATTGACACCAGCCTTAACCTCTTCATTGCCGGAAAAACGCTTTCCACCAAGACTAATCTTCAAATGCCCGAAGAGGAAATAATCAGAGGGGGCCGGGTCTGGATAATAGGAAGGTTGTTCAATAAGTTCGAACCTCAGTTGGGCCAGTTTTGCCGATGCTTGCCGCGACTTGTGTGCAGGAGCATTGTCCTGGTGAAACAGGACAACCTTCTTCTGCAAAGCAGGGCCGTTTCACGATGAGTTCTTGCTTCAGGCAGTCCAACGGTCTTGCATAATATTCTCCCGTGATCGTTTTACCGCTCTCAAGGTAGTCGGCCAGAATTATTCCACGTTGGTCCCAAAAAAGGTAGTCATCATGTTTCCGGCCGATTTCATCGACGGTCACGAATCTGCGCCAAAAATCTGACGGATTTTTCGACATCTTGGCCAAATTTCACTGTGAAGCGGAAACACGCGCGTATTATTGGCCTTGGTTGAGCAAACGCGGCAGCCATTTTGCTCTGAGCTTTTTCATATTTAAGTTCTCGTGCAGGATGAAATGCACACTACCCAAACTGTTCCCCAAGGCCTCCGTTATCTCCCTAATGACTCGCTTATCTGCGGCAAAGATTGTCCGGAACTTTTGTACGTTTTTCTCATCAGTTGCCGTTTTTGGGCGTCCTGAACGTAGTTCATCCTCGGTGGTCCTGCGACCTCTTTATAATTCATTAATCCAGTTGGAAACAGTGGCAAACATGGCGCATCACCGTACACCTCGTCTAACTCAGTTTTCACTTGGGTCGCACTCCATAATAAAAATGCTTGATAACCACTCGAAACTATTTTTTTCTCTATTTTTCAAAATCACGCCGATACGTTGCACGGGAAAAGCAATCAAACGAAATCGCAACGGCCAATCACCATAATATTTTGACTGCTAGCAGTCGAAAAGTTGCCGTCTCCAATAGCGGTGAAAGCGCGCCAAACTTCGAATTCTGAAAAGCTAATTTTAATAACCTGTTGAACTACCTGTATATATATATATATATATATATATATATATATATATCATCAACACGCTATCAACGTCCTCATCGGGTACTGCCTAAGCAAGTTATTTCGTCCGCAACTGGACTGCAGCAGGGTAGTCTCTTAGCAAATCTTCTGTTTTCTCTGAATATGGGGGATATGGTGGCTTCTTTAGGTGCTTGCTAAACTTATAAATATGCTCGATATATCTCTTTAACCTCTCGTTCTACCTGTAAAATCTAATTCTAATTTACAATTACACTTAGGCCTTGTGCCCAGCTGCAAGATGACCGCCAAGGACAACTTGGGGCGGCTTCTAGATGTGCCTGTTTGCCCTGAAAGACTTACAGCAGCAATCGAGCGCTATAGATCAAAGCTAGACTATTCCACGCATTTCCTAGTGCACCCGTGGGTACACTTATCGATGACGAGATGACTCGCATGGCAGTACATCTGCGACTCGGAGCAAACCTAGTCAGCCCTCAGCAGATCAAGGTCAATGTAATCACACTCTGTGGAAAAACTGGAATATCACTGCCGTAATCGTAAATCATCCGTACAGGACGATGCCTTAGGCACGCCGCTACTAAGTGGGACGACCTCAACAAGACCCATAAGTCATGTAGCTTTCCGTGCATCGTAGAATGGCCCGGTATCTGCGCGGAGAACGGCAAGCTTCCGGACGGTATGACACTTACACGCTTTTGAGCAAGGTAAACTGCAAGTTCGAGATGCAGCGGTCACCCTATCCCAATCTCTAGTCGGTGGCGATCGCATGCTGGCTACGCAGCCCAACTTGAGACTTGACAAACTGAGAAACTACTCATTAATCGGGTTGCCCCACAAAGTTTGCCCTCTCACGTTTAGAACTTCTTAGGTGCCCGCGGCGTTTCGACCAGTCAGCAATCGGGTCGGCACTTTGTTGAACCCGACAACCGATAATTGCAGATCGTTCTTCTTGTTTTTAGGCAACGTGTGGATTTTGGTATACAACGTGGAAACGCCATATCCGTTCTGAGCACACCTTTAAAGTAGTCTTCGTCTGGCTCAGACGAAATGAAAAGGTGGTAGTGATTATACACGCGCGCTAGAAGAAGCATATTGGCTTTGCTGACAATATATTATCTTGACATGACAAACATCTAATGGAAAATAGAAAAACATAACCACTGTTGTGTCTAGGCATATTCAGGTAGACACAGCTGTCGGCTCGACGCTACACTGTTGTGTCTAGGCATGTTTAGGTAGACACACGGCTGTCGGCTCGGCGCCACGTGCTGGCAGACGTGCAGTGGAAAGAGTAAGCACGAGAAGGTACGAGAAGCGTACAGACGATTCGATAGAAACGTCTACTCGGACCGAATAGATTCTACCACATTCGAGAACAATCTGAGAGGCAATAAATACAGCTGACACAGAGAGTCAGCAAGCCACTCTACAGGTGACAGCAGGCGATCGTGTCTTCATTCTTTACGTACTCGGCTAGTCTAAGTTCAATAGACTAAGTCCTTAGGTCAGAGTGTGTACAGTTCACGTACATATTAGTGGCGACGAAGATGGGATGTTCGTAACTACTACATACGTACGTCACAGTTCAACTACATATTAGTGGCGACGAAGTGGTTACGAACTGACTGACCTCCCTTTAAGCCTTACTTCTACTTTCAAGATCGGCAGGGTGCCATAGTTCAAACGGCAACAAGTTCACCTGCTACGTCTGAAGGACGTGCCTGCTACTACTACAACTTTTACTTCTTTCGGCAACTACATTGCTGCAACTTCTACTACTACTGCTTTCGGCAACTACATCGCTACAGCTTCTACTACTACTACTACATCTTTCGGCAACTACAGCGCTCAGAAGAATTCCACGATGGAACGAGACGGAAGCATCAGGGAAAACCGAGCACTGCCACAGTTCGAGAGATTCATGGAAGAAGAGATGCCGTGGTCTACATATCGGTGTCGCTTCCGTGAATTTATCGAGCTTAACGAGTACCCCGAGAGCAAGCGTGCTTTAGGTTTGCTAAACCACCTCTCGTCCACAGTGTACCAGAAGCTGCGGGACCAGATATTTCCAGAGGAGCCATCAAAGAAGACATACGAAGAACTTCTGGCGGCCTTGGACTTTATCTACACAAGAGGTACGTCAAAATGGGTAAAAAGAGTTGAATGCCAAGCCCTAAAACAAGAGGAAGGTGAACAGATTCAAGATTTCGCGCGTAGGTTACGAAGAAACGCGGAAGAATGCGAATGGCCAATGGAATTCCTGACGACAGTACTGCTAGTACAATTCATCAGCGGTGTCAGGGACGACCATGTTAAGGACCAAGTTTTGCATAAGGCAGATACTTTCAAAACACTAGACGACGCAGTTAAAGAAGCAGATTCAGTGTTTGTGCGCAAAGAACGGTTAACGATCAACAAAATAGTTGCTGGTACACAGCAGCGGGAAGCCAAGCTGCCTTGGAAGAAGCAACCGACGGGTTCAGGCAGTAAGGACAGTACAGCTCCGGCTCGCTCTAGACAGGGCCTGACGCCAGGCCACTGCTATCGTTGTGGAAAGCCTGACCACAAGGCTGACAAGTGTCCGCATATTAAGTCTACGTGCAATTCATGCGGGAAGACCGGACATCTTAAGATCGTCTGTCAGCAAAGACAGCCCGGTGCTAGTTCAGCCAACAAATTCAAGAATAAGAAGAACGGAGCATTCGCCGTACAAGTTCAACCAGCCTTAAAAAAGACTTCAGGTATGCACTTTGTAAAGCCAGTACATACAATTCGAACAATGAGACCCGATATCGACCCGTTACTCGTAACAGTCAAGATCGAGGGTACCGATGCTACAATGGAAGTGGACAGCGGCTGTGGAGCCACTGTGATGCCACTTTCACGTTTCGCGGCTGTTTTGCCAAAATTCATACACCATGAGCCAGACATTACGTTAAAAGTGGCGAATGGCAGTGAAGTGAAACCACACTCTTTCGTGGAAGTTCACGTGAAGTACCGCAACATTACAAAATTATTGCGGCTGTACCTGGTCAACGATCCCCAATTTCCAATGTTATTCGGTCGCGATTGGATGAAGGCGCTGAGATGGGGGCACCTTGAAGTTCATCGAGTTGAAAGCGAAGCTAGTGATTTACTTTCCGCATACCCCAGGCTCACTCCGTCAGGCATTGGCACACTACCGGCAGTACACGCACTTACAGTCCAATTCAAGGACCAGCCGAAGACAGTGTACAAGCCCAGGAAAATACCTTACGCACTCGCCGAGAACGGTAAGAAGGAGCTACAGACAATAGAGATGAAATACCTTACAAAAGTTGGATCATCGGAAAAGAAACCCGGAAAGTTCAATACACTTCAGCGTTTCGAGAATCAGCATTCAGAAGCTACAGGAAGTAGCCGTGCATCCATATTCCTCGGCCGACAAATTCGCATATCCCAGCTGAAAGAGAAGCGACAAGTTCCAGCGAAGCCAGCTGAGATGGTCTCTCGATTCAGCGTGGGGGAGTCTGTGGCAGTCCGAGACTACAGAAAAAAAGACAAGTGGTGTGTGTCCAGTGTCGTACAGATACTGGGAAGAAGGCACATGCTAGTGCAGTCGCCCGAGCTCGGCACGGTAAAGAGACATTTCGATCAAGTTCAAACGACGAACGTGGAAAAGGAAACGTGCCATACACTGCACATGCACTTCGATGGTACGGTCGACCACGGCGGCGAACTGCCAAAGCATTCAGGCGTTGCCGTAGCGAGACCATCCTTTATCGCTACGCCGAAGTCTTCTCCAGCACCGACATAATTTTAAAATGTGGAGCAGGAATTTTCTACCGAGCCAGATACGCCAGTGGAGCCGATTACGTCAATACCCCTACAAGAGCTTATAGTTCTGCGACTAAGAACAAGGATCAATTATCGAGAGATGGCCGGTCAAAGCCGTCGTCGTACGTAGCTCTAAGCATTACTACATATATGCTTTATTACATATTTCATAGTTAGCGTGGGGGACTGTTGTGTCTAGGCATATTCAGGTAGACACAGCTGTCGGCTCGACGCTACACTGTTGTGTCTAGGCATGTTTAGGTAGACACACGGCTGTCGGCTCGGCGCCACGTGCTGGCAGACGTGCAGTGGAAAGAGTAAGCACGAGAAGGTACGAGAAGCGTACAGACGATTCGATAGAAACGTCTACTCGGACCGAATAGATTCTACCACATTCGAGAACAATCTGAGAGGCAATAAATACAGCTGACACAGAGAGTCAGCAAGCCACTCTACAGGTGACAGCAGGCGATCGTGTCTTCATTCTTTACGTACTCGGCTAGTCTAAGTTCAATAGACTAAGTCCTTAGGTCAGAGTGTGTACAGTTCACGTACATATTAACCACCATAATAATTTATGATGGTTATATATTTATTGTTTTCATGTTGCGTACTAACAAAAGAGAGAACGAACTAGTCGCCGGGTAGGCGGGTGAAATTTGGGTTTGCACGCGCCCATTTGGACATCTGCCAAGCAAACAACCCGTTAACGAATTCAAAACTGGCCACGGCCTTTGGAGTGGTGGACCACTGGCTCCTTAGGTTATTAGAGCGCACATCAACGGTGTCCTAACAGTTCTCATTTTTTAAACTGACGGAAAGCAGATATGTTGCCTTATTCGAAAAATGAGCCTCTACTAAATATTCCAATAAAACAACACACATTCTTATATATATATATATATATATATATATATATATATATATATAACACTCGAAAAATAAATATACTATGAAAAACAAAGTCAGCTGACACGCTTTCAGGAACCTGAAGCGCAGGCATTTTAGGAACGTGCCTTGGACGCCGTGTTCAAACTAATTTTCTATGTTTAGTCAGATTGAGATCCCAAGCAAAAGAGTGAAAAAAAAGTTTTGGAAGGACAATAGATGTATAAAGGCGAATGTACACATGCATCGTCAGGCGTCGTTGGAATGGAGCAGCATTAACAACGCGCAATGATGCCCCTACAACCGTGGTAAATTTGAGGTTAAAGTATCAGGTGTAATGTATATGCCAGTGTTACGTGTATAAGACGGAGCCGCTAAAGCGCAGTCGTTAATTGTATAGTCAAGGTGACGTACTTCATGTTTCAATACTACGTATTTGAAGGGTCAGGAGGCCAGGCCCAGAACACCGTCGAGCTATCATCGACAGCCGATTGCCGAACAGAATGAGAGATACTCAAGCAAACAGGATGATAAAGCTTTAAGTCATGCGCATACCACACCGCTGAGAGTCAGCGGCCATGCTGCCACAAGGATTGTTGGGGAAATTCTAAACATCTCAACATGTCCGGCCCTCGGTGCATTAAAGATATACCTCGCGGTGAGTTCCAAGCCCGTAGGGGACGGAGGATGGTCTAGAATTAAAAACAACCTCCTTAAAAATATTTTAAATTTAAGTCATATGCATATTCAAGATATTTGACGTTAGGTAGCAGACACTTATTTATGTTCAAAACAAAAACTGTATATGGAGGAGCGAATCAACATCGTCTGTAAGGCACACCAAATAATGCAGGATGTGGTCACCAGCCATTACTTGAAAGTGACGATCACTCAAAAAAATCACCTATTGAGAGGGAATTTTTGAGCGACCTCAATTAATCAATACTGCTCATTATAATGTACGGATGCTGATTCCTAGATGTTCCAACTTGAGGAGTAGAAAAGAGTGGTCCAGTCTGTCGAATAAAATAATTTAGTCAAAATAAGTGCAGTGGAACATTCTTTGAGCATTTAAAGACATAACTCAATCCTATGTCATCTCCAAAAGCTGTGTACATGTAGATCGGTGAGTGATGAAGCCGTGCTAGGCTGGGTCACGTAAGCAGTTTAAGATTAATAAATTACTTAAGCGGTTAATTAAAACTTCTCTAAAGACGCAGCACAACACAGAGCATTGTGAAACAGGTGGGTAGTTCCCAACAGTTCGTTTAAGAGCCCTTTTGTGGACAACAGGGGCTATAAAACTGAGTCCAAAAATGTCGGGTAAAAAAGGATATATATATAGGGCGACTATCTACTACAAAAAGTTTTACATATAGCTGGTAAAATTGTAGGTTTGACCAGTTTTGATTGGGCTTTCTCATAATTTAGAAAAGTGAAGAAGAAAATGAATAAGTATATTAATCATGACCAAAACATGCAATATGAAAATTAAATGGACAACAACAACAATATAGAAACAACACATACTTATAAACCTATATATGTGCGGCCCTTAGAGCATTCATGCATAGACAAATATAAAAAATAACCCTTAGTCTAAAAGAAAAACGATTACAGACCAATTCAGCGGTCTTGCTACGCCATAAATTGAATCAATCCATCTAAATGTAAGTGCCTCACAGATGGGCAAAAAACACTAAAGGCTCTTGTTCTGATAACTGTACATACTTTACTACATCAGCAGCGCACCATCGCCGTAAAGGTATTAGCGACGCATGTACTATACCTACATTTCTACCTGTGACAATTAAATCCAGACTCACACACGTTTAGTAAAGAAGACTATTAGTCTTGACAAATTCGAGACAATTCTAGTGCAACAAATATTCCATAATGTTGCTAATAAACTGTATTGCCCTGCCAGCTAAGATTTTGTCAGTTTGCTCTAATAGTAAACATGCTGAACGCAACCTCGTAATACTTACCCACGTAACCGACTTTGCCATTTTTTTAATCACTAGTATGATCATCAATTTGCTTCGGGCAACAAGGAACCCGTGGTTTCACTTGAGGTGGGAATACCGCCCACATTGGACATGCCGAGTCATCCTCATAGTGCAACGTGTATTGCAGGATCCTGCAATGTGGTTGGCAGGCCTACCCGTCTACATAGACATTTTACATTACAGACAAACTGATACGTGGAGAAGTGTTTTAAGAGTGCCGTTAGCTGCGCAGTTTGTGGCAAATGTGCGGTAAAAGGAGGCCGAACAAAATTAAAGGGAAACTGCTTCAAAGGAAGGCTGCGAATACGTGCATGCATTGTGCATTAGCAGGCACAGCGATTTTGGCTGATATTGCTATAGAGAAATGTGTAAGCTTAAGACGCGTTTTAATATCTACGCCAGGCTACGCATAATTGCACGGAAACTACGAAGTTTACGCTAGGTGGTAGCTGGATAAGTTCAGCATATACTCGTATGTGATACTAAAGTGTAACACCAACAAAAGAAATCTCGCGTGCGCGAGACGCTTGCCTCCTATTTGCTCCCAGAAAAGTTCAAGATTGCTGAAATTAAGATGTGCCTACACATAGTGTCATTGGCACATCGTTAATCCAGCAACCAGAGAGAAGTGCCTGCTCAACATGTCACCATAGTCCAAGCATGATCCTTATTGCATATTGTATAAATCACTTGCGCTAGGCAGTTCAGCATATACCTATATAAGCCAAAACGCCGCTAGCAGAATTACTGAGCTAATTTAAATACGCATTTACCGACTTTTCGCATAATAATTTAACGCGCTGTCCTGCGGGTTCAGTGACGGTCGTCATATAAGACATTTCGCCATCAACGATGCCGTACGCCGTTCTCCGCAGAGCGTTCAGATTCCTTCAGTAAAAGAGCCCCCGGCATGTGCATCAACAGCCTCTTACGCCCAGATGGAAAAACTCTAACACCATGGGAACGGAGCCGTCTCCTAGTATGGGACGCGACAGACTTATGCACACTTGCCGGCGGTTACATTGCGCGCACAAGTCGAGAAGCTGGTGCAATCGCACGTTTTGCTGAAAGTCGCAAATTGTCAAAGTACAGGGAGCTGTCGCTGCAATACATAGTTCAGTCCATCGTCGCTAACAAGTTAGGACGAATGGGTGAGGTTACAGTCAAGTTCCTCACGGAGCTCGGAAAGAGGCTAATTGCTGTGACGAAGAATACGCAACCCGGGGAGTACTTTTTTTTTTTGAGGAACTACTGGAAAATGCGGTTGCACACACGGACACTACTGCAGGGAGTCCCTGCAAGTGTGGACCGGTAGTGTGGAGCTCCAACCCACTAAAAACCAGTCATGTTCCCGTCCCCCAACTGACTGGGAACTGCTTACGCATGCATCTAACAGTCAGAGGGGGCGAGTCTTCTTACTCCTGGCAAAAGTAGTCCCTTGGAACCGCAGGGAATCGCAGCTTGTTGGCCGCTGTCTTAGCTTGTAAAATCTTGTTAAAGACCGCTGTTGTCAAGTTCCAGTGTTCCAGAGATTTTGTCATTTTCAGAACTACGTCGCGTAGATTAAAAAAGTGCTTATTCATTAGAGTCCTTAAGGGTTGACGCTGTTCCGCCCATGCGGGACACGCCAGAGTTGTGTGCTCTGGAGTGTCCTCGAGTCCAATGCCGCAGTGGACGCACGTGGAGTTGGGGGCCTTCTCGATCCTGAATAGGTACGACTGAAAGTCGCGTGCTCCGTAAAAATCTGGGTGGTGTGGTAGGTGAGCTCCCCACCGGGCCGGTACAGCCAGTCCTTGATGTTAAGGACCAGCTTGCGGAGACTGGCACCTGGGACCCCCTCCGCCAGGCCATCCCACTCCCCCTGCCATACCTGCAATGTGTGTTGCCGTGCCACTTCCTTCTTAAGGCTCTGGTCGCTCCACAGGCGGCGGCGCTCTTCTGCCTTCAGGTCCCATGGAATAGTGCCCGCGAGCAACCCGGGGAGTACCTGTTGCAGCGTATCTCCATGGAAGTTCGACGTGGTAATGCGGTGGCGGTAATAAGATCGTTTCCATCGCCAAGGGAAAGACTGCCAAAAACTCCGTAGCAGTGACAGCTAATATTTTGACTTTTTTTTAAATTTAACACATGAAACATTAAACTAGTCGTACTCTCGTTCTGAGTGCGATCCCCCAAAAAAAGTTTAATTGACGTGTTCGCACTAAACGTGAAGATCAACAAAGTGCAATTCGTTGGGACTAGTTACTCGCTGAGTGAGGGCAATGACACAACCTGATGTGCTCATATCATGTAGCACATTGCAGTCCAATAATATTAAAAAAAGGCTTAAAACGCATCGAGGCGCCTGGCGAGGGCTTGCCCCGCTATGACACCCCTGGCTGTCTATTTCAAGATCGTATGCAGGAAAACCTACGCCACTCAACGATTTAAAAAAAATCGAGAAATGTGAAACACCTTTTTCCCGAGAGTCTGAGCGCCCATCTCATAGGTGGCTCGCGCCTAGTGGTCTTGCCCCCTGCCTCCTCAACTCGTCGCAATTAATCAAGTACTTTGCAGGAATGTTTAGGGCCAGCATTTTATACACGGTTTTCACAGTGGAAGATGTGATCCTCGATCTCCAGGGTTTAAAAACAACAAAGCAGCGGGTCCCGATCAAGTGAGGAGTGAGGATCTTAAGAGCGCATATATTTTGGCTCTATGCTGGACGGCACTGTTCTACGAATGCCTCCGCGCTGGCTTTCAATGGCTTGAAGCTACACTGCTCGTCATCTCTAAAGGTAAAGGTGATCCAACCCAGCTAACCTCATGTTGCTACATAGCAAAAAAGAGCACATGTTACAAGTTGCTTTTGTCGTTGTTCATCAGGAAACTAAACAGCTTTCTAGAGATGACTGGCGTCAACTCGACTCAACATCACGGTTTCTGACAAAATCATTTGACGGTTACGGCATGCGTCGATCTGCTAGAGACCATTAGGGAGGCTCTAGCAAAGTCGGAACCCCAGTACGCTGTATTCACCGATTTCAAAGCCGCCTTTAGCTCAGCGCAGAGAGACATTATTCTGCGAACTCTGGTCAAAGCCAGTGTTCCTTCTGCTGTTCTCAGCCTACTGGTGGCCGTCCTGCAAAGCAACAAAATCGATATAGATGACAGTGTGACTAACTGCAATTTTCCTTCAGAATATGGGCGCTGCGCAGGGTGACAGTTTGAGCCGTTACTGTTCTCAGTCTTTATTATGGACCTACTAATCCGGGGTCTGGGAAATCTGGTAGACGTGCTATGGTACGCAGATGATCTCATTATCTACGTAAAGAGTCACTTTCAGGTTCAACAGGGCCTTACGCGGCCACGACTGAATTTAGATTAACCGTAAACCCAACGAAGACAGTAGCCATGAGGTTTATAAGAGGCGGGCGCTAATGATGGACTCCGTTTGGCCGGTTCCGACCTACCTTTCGTTTGTAAGTTTTCCTACTTGGGGCTGCATGTGCCTTTTTAGTAGTGGTAATAGTTTACACACAACTAATTCGACACGGTAAACAGAGGTTCTGTACTGTGCCTGACTATGATGTATTAAGGGGGCCAGTCGGGCGTTTATTACTAGGTAAGTAATGGGCAGGGTAGCAAAATGGGCAAAAATGCGTGTACTAAATTAGTAGCGTAGTACGGTCCCACCCAGCAGTCATCGGACGTCAACGCATCACGCTGCAACACCAGTGAAGAAGCCAGTGAGGATGGGGATCAATCGAGACTGTCGGAGGAAAAATCGAACAATGTCGGACACGACTATTACACTAGCAACTGCTGAACATGCGTGAGTCCTTTGACCTTTGAACGCTGTTTCTAATATCAGCATGTCCCTTGACGTCGTCGTCGCTTTGACTTTACGATTTTTTAGGCTCTCCCTCGAGTGCACGTAAGAGTGGCTTGAAACGGCTGGAAAACAGCTAGACGCCGCTCAAATCCATTGAGAGTCATCATTATAAAGAGAGAGAGAGATAGGGATATAAAAACGGAAAGGGCAAGCAGAAGAATAAAGACGAGAGGAAACATAGTATAGTGGAGAGACAGGACAGGCGACAGTGGAAATTCAGCCACTCATCCAGCCACCCACCCACTGGCCACATTCGTATGAAACAAATCATGTTTTGAGGTTCTCGAAATAACAACAGCCATTACAGCAACAACAATGGCACTACGAACAGCAACAACAGAAAGCGATAGCGTCAACAATACACTTTAAGCTAAACTTACGTGGCCCAATGGGAGTCTTACAGATTCTATGTTATTTTATGTAACCTATATGTTTATGTAACTCTCACGTTACTCTAACAAAGTCGTGGATTCCTTGTTACGCCTCTCTGCGAGGAGGAAAGCGTACTACAGACAACCGCTGTTGCAACCCGCATACTTTGTTAAAGATGGGCCTGTTTGAGAGAAACAATGAACTTCCGGCTGCTATTACCCCTGAGGCATACTAGAAAACAGACCAAAAAATTCCGCCCCATCGAGGCGTTCGTTCCCCTAGAGCACTTAAAGCGTTTGTGGCGACGGCTCTAAGTGAGGTCCGCCACTCGATGATGAGTGGACGATATCGAAGCTAAACGAGCTTTTTTTTCGGCAGGGTCATTGCCATATTGCCAATCACAGACCACGGAGCTCATTTTGTAAGTACCTGCATTTTACGCTTAACATTCTTAAAAGACCAGACCTAGACAGTGGTAGCAATAGCTCCATGGATAAGCACGATATATATATACATGTATATATAAATATATATGTGCTTCGAGAACAGATGCACTACCAAACTGGCCCCGCGCTGCGGGCGAGATATGATAACGGCGTCTGGCTAGGTATCGATGTCGTTGGCGTTATCGTCATACTGGATTACAAATCATGCAATAGGCTTGTTTTTGTTACTCTTGTTGAGAATGTAGTTGTTGCTGTTCTGTTTTCTGTTTGGGTGCGCGGCCCCTCCTTGGATGCGCTGGCGCCCGAGTCACAGCTAGTGCTACTGTTGCCGCTGTTATCACCACGGCCACTATCACTGCCAGTACCGTACCAATGTGTCTCTATGCCGATTCCACACGATAGAGAAGAATTGACCGGAATCGCTCGCATCGGTTGTGAAAGCAAATATCGGCTGCCCCGATCGCTGATCGGCGTAGCGGTTCTGTTCCGTGTCGTGTGTTCAATGGCGACCTCCGCTGAACAACCGTTCCGCTAGCAGAGCACGCCGTCCCTTCGTTCCCTCGTCGACGTCGCCGCTGACACTGACTGCAGTCTCAGGCGGGCAGCAGTCTCGGTCGGAAATTTACGATGGAAAGTTTGAATCCCGCCCGGTGTCAGCCGCCCTGATCGCGACCGGGCGGCGAGAAGGCGGCAACCGGGCCGAATCAGTCGCCTGCATCAGCGAGTCTCAATCGCGAGCCTCAACCGAACAGCCGCTCGATCTTCTTTCTTTCTTCCTTCATCCCTCGTGTTACTACGATCATTCAGCATACATTCAGCCAAAAGGTCGCCTAACGACGATCACGGCAACCCGTTGGTGTCTGGCGAGCGCACCACCTCCCTCCGACGAGGACGGTCACACACGACAATGAGGATGTTAACAGAAACAACAACAACAACAACAACAACACCAACAACAAAAACAACAACAACAACACCAACACGAACAACAACAACAAACAGCAACAACAACAACAGGGGCAATAACAACAGCAGGCCTCTGCGGCGGCATCGGAAGATGTTTGACCAGGCCTAAGCGGGCCTGACTGGCCCCGCTTACGCCACCCGACCGGTTAAAGTATTCAGATGGAAGGAGGACCATGGGGGCGATCATACGATTACTGTACGACGCATTCGACCCTTGCTCAGTACGGATGCAGCACCAGCTGTGGCAGTAGCAGCCGCAGCAAACAGGGCCTTGTTGTACGTTGTCGTCATTGCGTCTTACCTTGTTTTTATTCCGACTCTTCTTACTGATTGTTATTGCTGTTATCGTTGCTATTGTTATAATTGATGTTGTTATGGTTTTTGTTGTTGTTTTTGTTGTTGTTGTTGTTGTTGTTGTAGTTGTTTTTGTTGTTGCTGTTGCTGTCATTGTAAACATCATTATTGTTGTCGTTGTTCTTACAGTCGTTCCCGTTGCCGTTGTGTTGTTGTTGTTGTTCTCGTCCTCATTGTCTAGCTCCAGTAGAAAGGACCTTTTTCCACTCGACCAAAAGCAGTCCAGTGGTCTGTCGCTGTGGGCCGACTCAGAGGCAAAAACCAGTTTCAACAAAAATATAATGACATCCGCCAACAGAAAAGATGAGGAGAACAACAACAAAGATAATCGCAACCACAACAACAACAGACATTATCATAAACAACAACAACAACAAGAACAACAAGAACAACAAGAAGAACAACAAAAAGAAGAACAACAACAAGAAGAACAACAACAAGAAGAACAACAACAAAAAGAACAACAACAAGAAGAACAACAACAAGAACAACAACAACAAGAAGAACAACAACAAGAAGAACAACAACAAGAAGAACAACAACAAGAAGAACAACAACAAGAAGAACAACACAAGAAGAACAACAACAAGAAGAACAACAACAAGAAGAACAACAACAAGAAGAACAACAACAAGAAGAACAACAACAAGAAGAACAACAACAAGAAGAACAACAACAAGAAGAACAACAACAAGAAGAACAACAACAAGAAGAACAACAACAAGAAGAAGAACAACAACAAGAAGAAGAAGAACAACAACAAGAAGAAGAACAACAACAAGAAGAAGAACAACAACAAGAAGAACAACAACAAGAAGAACAACAACAACAAGAAGAACAACAACAACAAGAAGAACAACAACAACAAGAAGAACAACAACAACAAGAAGAACAACAACAACAAGAAGAACAACAACAACAAGAAGAACAACAACAACAAGAAGAACAACAACAACAAGAAGAACAACAACAAGAAGAAGAACAACAACAACAAGAAGAAGAACAACAACAAGAAGAAGAACAACAACAAGAAGAAGAACAACAACAAGAAGAAGAAGAACAACAAGAAGAAGAAGAAAACACAACACACAAGAAGAAGAACAACAACAAGAAGAAGAACAACAACAACAACAAGAAGAAGAACAAACACAAGAGAAGAACAACAACAACAAGAAGAAGAAGAACACAACAACAAGCAGAAGAAGACACAACACAACAACAAAAGAAGAAGAACTACAACAAAACAACAACAACAACAAACAACAACAACAACAACAACAACAACAACAAGAAGAACAACAACAACAAGAAGAAGAACAACAACAACAACAACAAACAACAAGAGAAGAACAACAACAAGAAGAACAACAACCAGAAGAACAACAACAAGAAGAAGAACAACAACCACAAGAAGAAGAACAACAACAAGAAGAAGAACAACAACAAGAAGAAGAACAACAACAAGAAGAAGAACAACAAGAAGAAGAAGAAACAACAACAACAACAACACAAGAAGAAGAACAAACAACAAGAAGAAGAACAACAACAAGAAGAAGAACAACAAAAAGAAGAAGAAGAACAACAACAAGAAGCAGAACAACAACAAGAGAGAAGAAGAAACAAAACAACAAGAACAACAACAACAACAACACAACAAGAAGAAAACAACACAACAAGAAGAACAACAAAACAACAAGAAGAAAAACAAAAAACACAAGAACAAACAAAACAAGAAGAACACACAAGAAGAACAACAAGAAGAACAACAAAAAAGAAAACAACAAGAAGAACAACAACAAGAACAACACAAGAACAACACAGAAACAAAAGAGAACAACAACAATTAGAACAACAACAAGAAGACAAACAACAGAAGCACCAACAACAAGAAGAACAACAACCGAAAGAACAACAACAAGAAGAACAACAACAAGAAGAACAACAACAAGAAGAACAAACAACAAGAACCAACAACAACAAGAACAACAACAACAAGAACAACAATAAGAACAACAATAAGAACAACAATAAGAACAACAATAAGAACAACAACAAGAACAACAACAAGAACAACAACAAGAACAACAACAAGAACAACAACAAGAACAACAACAAGAACAACAACAAGAACAACAACAACAACAATAGTCGCAGCTCGGGCAGCAGCATTTAAACGAAGCGGTATTGAGCGTAGGTAGCGATTGCTGCTCCACACTGGCTACCCAGCACACATCTTGAATTATCTTGAATTAAAAGCATTTTTAAAGAGTTTATTTCTTCATACTAGACCATCATTTGTTTTCTATTTGGCTAGAAATTGCCGTGGGGCATATCTTGAATGCAATGAAGGCCGGACACGTTGAGTATATTCCCCCCCTTCCACAGTCCTTGCTGGCTCTCAGCCGGATGGTTTGTCATATATATTTCTCAATGAGCATCGCTCAAAGAAAATTCGATCAACAACAAGGATCAAACCCGATCGTGACACCCCGGTAATTGACAACCATGACCATCTACCTCGGCTCGGTTTCGTCGGCTTGATTTCTGTCGTTGATCGAACTCTCTTCGAGAGATTCTCATAGAGGACAGACGATAAACCATACTGCTCTACGTGAAAAGTCGTCGTAGTAGTGGCTCTCATAGAGACTCCATTCCTGATGAAGACGCCATGCTTGTTGTTGTTGTTGTTGTTGTTGTTGTAGTTGTGGTTGTTGTTGTTGTTGTTGTTGTTATTGTTGTTGCTGTGGTTGTTTTCATCTGGCTGTTTTTGTTTTCTACTGCCAATGGAAAGATACGCGTGATAATCGTTGTAAATTGTATACAACAAACGCAGCCACAACAACACCAACAGCAGCTGCATCAGCAACAACAACGACAGCAACACCAACACCAACAGCAGTAGCAGCAACAACAACAACGACAACAACAGCAGCAACAACAACAACGACAACAGCAACAACAACAACAACGACAACAGCAACAACAACAACAGCAGCAACAACGACAATACCAAGATCAACAACAACGCTTGCAAAAGTCCCGCGCGTGGCACGTACACGACCCTTCCAGCGGCGATGGTGGTGGTGGCAGCAGCGATATCAGTATTAGAAGCAGCAGCAATAAGAACAACAACAATGAATGGCACGCAACAGCGACGTAGTTTGGTGTTCGCTGAAGCGAGAGACGCCGACGACGACGGTGCTGGGACGACGCGGCCCGCGCTGTGTGTCTGTGTCTATGTGGGGAGTGGGGGGGGGCATCGCCTGCACCGCCACGGCTACCCCAGGAGGGTCGCTTGTCGCAGAGCCTTGCCCAAAACGGTAGAAATCGGGGCTACCATAAGTGAGGCACCGGTCCTAGCCGGTTGGACTTGGGACGGCTAGCTGTTGTTGTTGTTATTGTTGTTGTTGCCGTGTTTGTTGTTGTTGCCGTGTTTGTTGTTGCTGTTGTTGTTGTTGCCATTGTTGTTGTTGTTGTTGCCAAAGCCCAACGAGCCTCAAAAACACACCGATGCATAAGCGTCCCCCAGCAAGCAAGCCACAAGCATAGAGCAGCGGCTGTTACGCCATAGTAACTAACAACGCAATATCCACCATGACCATGGTCAGACATGCTGGCCGCCATTGACCAGCGATGATGGTGTACGTATGAAGCCGACAACAACAACAACAACAACAACAACGATAACGACTACAGGCACGCTGATATATCTATCCCTGTGGCCGTCTCCACGTGCACGATGTTGCGTACAGCCTGAACATCCAGTGTAGCAGAAAGCGTCCAAATAATGATAATAATCATCAACATCATCAAATATACTTGTTCATCTAACAGTATTTGGTTACGTTAACTTTTTCGGAAGCTGTCTCACAGCCAACATTGTGCATCCACGAAACCGATGTTTACTTTATAAGACGAACCCCAATTAATACAAATGTGCAACGATGGGGATCAAACCCATGCAACTCTTGTGTCTCCTCCGGTCGCAAGGCGCACACAAATGCAGTACGCTACCGGGGCTCGACGGTTACGTTGAATTGTTTACGTCTAAGATTAAATTCACACTCGCAGCAGTTAATTTATCATTGGTACACCTACAAGTAAGTAGATGGTAGCGTTGAATATTTGTTTTTCGACACAGATTACGCATTGGTCAGAGTCAAAGCAATAGTCCTTCATACAGAGTCGATGGTAAAGGCCAGACCACGTCACTCTACATATAAACAATCGATACGTTTTAGAAAGCCATAGCGGTTTGTTCAGAATACTAGATCTTCGTTGTACGCTTCGGTAACGGTAAGAACAAACCTTTGTCTAATCAATCCTATTTATACTCCAAAGTAGTATATTCACTGAATTCATATTCCTGCAATATCAAGTCATCTACGAACGCTAGCTCCCCAAACATGTCATGGGCCAATGCGGCTGAGGCATTAGGGGATAAACCCTGGGCTTTTTCTGGGCTTTTTCCAGGTAGACGGCTTTCACCCGGTTAAGCTGCTACAAATTTGTAGATGACAAGTATTTAGGTTTTCGTATCGCAGCGCGCTAAACAGGAGCAACTTTTGCTTTGAATATGTTTATTAAGGTCTCGGTGTGTGCGTAGTGTCCAGCTCTTATAGGTTGTCTACAAGGGTCACGGCAGGTGCTGCCTTTGCCTTGTTTGCTTGGACATGTCTTGTTAAGCTAAGTTTCGACGTACGGACAGCACCACGAAAGGGCAAATGGGCTACAATTTCTAAACTCCTACGGTGAATTAATGCTAATATCAATACGTCTGTTTACTATGTGCAATCTGCTCAACGTTTTTAAAGAACCTACTCGTGACAACTACTGAGATGATGACACAATTAGGTATGGTTAATAATCATTATCGTGGCTCATTTTTAACAATAAGGCACTACGTGTTTACTTTCTAGAGGAACAAAACGAAGAAGCAGAAGGACCGTTTGTTGGTATGCCACCTTGCACCTATAAAACGCTAAGCAGTGCACAATCAAAAAGGTATTACCTGAAAATTCTCTGCAATGTTTTCGGGCCCTCTGGGTGGCCGTCGGACACGCAACATAGATATGCACGAGAAAATCCATTCCCTCGAGTTTGTCTTTGTAATGACTGCTCAACAAAAATTAAGCTGGTAAAGGCAGACGGATCATTAAAGTTCCTTCAGACAAAAGCAACCCCCCAAGAAAGGGTAAGTTTTACCAGCGGAGCAACGAAGCACCCATTCAGAGCATTGAAGACCCAGACCAGCTTAGGATGCGCTTAACTCAGACGAAACGGACATGTCATAGTTTGTAAACACGCTGGACACCACAACCGTTTTGCTCATTCCATACGTGTATCACATTTTTCATCCTGATACCGCATGCTTATCTTACTCCCAGCTAATCTTGGGGCGTGACAATTAGCCAACCTTTCTAGAAATGCAGCGTTAGATGACGTGAAGAAGAAACAATTGTCCTCTTGCACACATATCTCTTGGTAGAGGTCGGAGTGACGCGCCTTATACTTGTCTTCATGTATGAAGGACGTGTCAGTATTTTTGGTGGGACTGGACAAAATCATACTATAAGCGGTGACAATTTTTTTCGTAGCAATAGTGGTAGCAGTAGTAGTTGTATTTAGTCGAGCCCGGTGGCGTGGTGCATTCGCCTGCGCCTCGCGATCGGAGGAGACACATATGTGCGCGGGTTCGAGCCCCACCGTTGCACATTTACACGAAAAGCAGTTAAATCTTGGCTGAAGGTCAGCCCAAAAAGTTTATTTAGTAGTAGTAGTAGTTTTATTAACAAAATACTGGTTTAAACGTATGCATCATAGGCATCACACTTTCAGAGTTGAGACAACGGAATTGCTCTTTTGCAACGCTGACGATCACACCAAGTTTACATTCTCTCTTCTTACCGTTGTAGAAACCGGCGGGCTCTTAGAACCCGCCGGTTCTTACAACCCGCCGGTTCGTAGAGCCAGCCGGTTCTTACAATCCGCCGGTTTTTAGAACCCGCCATTTCTTAGAACACGCCGGTTCTTAGAGGCAGCCGGTTCTTAGAGCCAGCCGGTTCTTACAGCCTGCCGGTTCTTAGAGCCAGCCGGTTCTTACAACCCGCCGGTTCTTAGAGCCAGCCGGTTCTTACAACCCGCCGGTTCTTAGAGCCAGCCGGTTCTTTCAACCCGCCGGTTCTTTGAGCCAGCCGCCTTTTAAAGCCCAGCGAGACTCAGCGAGATCTCATGAAACTTTTCACGCACACAGGTCGTTAGGTGGAAGCCATGGACGGTAGATCTGGTGACTAGATGCCGGTTTTCACAGCTGCAGCCTTTCCACGAAACAGACGTCGTTGCCTTCGCTGCATGGAACAGCGGGTCGGTGTCGGCCATTTTGCTTTCCCCATCGAAGACGTGTTCTCAAAAGGCTGTCGTCTTCGGTAGGTTGTACATCCTCTGCAAGTCCTCGACGAAGATCGCCGACGACGCCAGTAAGTACAATAACCTATTCAGGCTAGTGCAGTAGGCATTCAATGCTCTTTCTAGGAAACTTGCTTTGAGTTAGTCAAACGCCCTTAGGTTCGGCCTCGAGAGATGAGACTAAATCACCTGAACACCGTAAAATGCGGTGGGTGCAATCTTCAGGTTAAATAAGCTAATAGCAAGCTACATCGACAGCATGTATGGGTACTTGACACTGTCAGAAGATTGTAGGTCTTTTTGGACCCTATCTTCAACATGCCTGGAAAAACTTGTGCCACGTAAGAAAAACACGACTCTAGGTATGAAAAGTAGGGAGCGATTTCCATTGTACTTAAACCCAGTCGAAACTAATCGCGTTTGACCAGTATCCTTCCTCGATAATCATTATTTAGTTATGTAATCATTTACCTGTTTTATATTATATTTACTTACACACAAAAATGTATACACATACGAATATATATATATACACATGCATTTGTGTCTGTGTCTCTGTATATGTATATATATATATATGCAGACAAGACCCGTTCTTTTATAAAACTCAGGCAACGACGTGTAGTTCGTGGAAGCGCAGCAATTGTGAGAATAGACACCTAATTGCACGATTTGCTGTACACGGCTTCCACATGAAGATATGTATTCGAGAGAAGTTCCATGAAATTTCCTCGTTATGCTTGTGCAAACTCTGCGGGGAACAGTGCAATTTATTTCACCTTCCGTTGACTCGACTTTTATACCTGTGAAGAATATACGTATATGTAAATGTGAGTTTTATCTGTACGCGCAAAATTGTAAACCAACCATCGGTTAATAACTCTATATACAAAAAAAAGTATATATATACATATATATTTTTTATGGGACCGTCTTCTCCGGACGGCAAATTTATTTAAGTTCAATAACTCTTCATTGATTGAAAGTTCCATTATTACATAAATTCAAATAATTATAACTATTCAGGTAATTTTGCAGAGAAGGCTATCGCCCGTGTCTATATATATATATATATATACTCTTACAGACACACACATATATTTGTGTCTTCGTGTCTGTAAATATAGTATAATAAGAACGTAAGCGCCACGGCGCGCCTTCGTTGGTCCCCGGCAACCGTTTTAAAGGTCAGAACTGTCCGAGGCGCATGATCCTCGACGAAGGACGCTCAGCGGTTTCTGTCGCCAGGCGTACTATTTCCACCCGAGCGAGATTTCTTGCTGTTTTCTTGCAACACTGAGGAAAAAACAAGATTAGATAGTAGCAACAAACAGATGCCGCCGACCGCCTATTATCCGTCGGTGGTTCATCGTTGACACAGCACTAAGTTGCCTAGCTGTAATGAGCAGTAGTGAACGGCGATTAGACACCAGCAGTAGCAGCAGCAGCAGAAGTAACGGCCTCACGGAGAGCTTTCTTTGCTTGGCTGGCGTACTGATCCGCCGAAACCGGAGACCTTGCCAACCAGCCGCCAGCGAAACGGAGCCATGAAACGGATAACTTCTTTAGGCTGCGGCCTTTTCGCTGGTTGCCTTTGCACAGCCGACGACGGTGCGATTTATCAAGCGGGCTTTCCGCACAAAGCTCCGCCCATCAACATGGCTTTCACCACTAGTAACACCATCATCACCATCCCCATCAACATCATCATCATCATCATTTGCAGAGCCACGATCATTCGCAGCATCGGGTCGGAAGCCGTTGATGTTCATCTCCCCTTTTGGTTTCGCTCGACACCCAAAATCCTTTTGGCTTGCCGCGCCAACAAGAATTCTCAGAACCGAAGGTAACTAGACAAGCAATTTCACCTGCTCAGACCTGCTGACATTGACATACACACGCATCATCATTTACGCGCCGACTAAAGAGGATTTGCTAATCAGATATGACTATATTTATGCTATAGTACTATTCATTCTTTTTTGTTCAGGCAGCAAAGGCAGAGGAACCGTATTATATTCGGGTCAAGTACGCACACAACACTCAACAGAAGAAGACGGATCTCTTCAAAGAGATATGTGATGTTTCCTGTCAGTTAAGGAATAAACAAAATTAAATATCGTGTCACACGAGTGTTCACAATATGCTTTAAAGGCATTAGGTACTATACCGAGCAAACACTTTGTTCCCAAGGCCAGTCCTAAAGATTGCCTCAGCCCTAATACTAAGTTTAGCTTAACCTAAGTTTCTCATTTCTTACACATGTTTTAGCTTTATTTCTAACTGAGCATACTATAGCAAAAAACATTTATTGCACTTTACCGCTCCTTGCAGCCTTGCACGGCTCGCCGATTAAACGTTCTATGCATTTTTCAATTCGAGTATAAATCCTTAGATAGATCAATGCTCCTTACGCGCTATGCGGATAGCACTATCGATGTAACATACATTGATACACATTCATATTTTTCATGACGCATGAGCGCACAAATTAATTTATATACGAGTTACGTGTAGTCTGTGCTTGAGTGTGGTGCTTGTAGCATTATCGGATTTTTGATGGACCTTTTTGTCGTAAGTTGCCCATAACGATTAAGGTGCAGTATTGCGCATTTATCAACAGGCAACGTGGTGGCTGAGCGTAATTATAAAATTCAAGGAATATTCTGTATATGTATATATATATATAATATATATCATGTGTACACATATGCAGATTTTTTTTTAGAATCGAACGTATGAAATGCATAATTTTACAATAAATAAGCTTTGTTTGTTGTGTTTTTTATTAACTGTATAATAGTTAATAATACAAAAAAATCAATTTAAAAAAGTTAATAAATAAGTGCGGATTTATTCAAAATTACCTCAACAGCACAGCGTGAGTTAAAACCACCACGGCCCTATAAAACCAGCTCGCTGAAAACGAGAGGCGCTCTGTTGAAGAGAAGACAGTAGTGTTAGGCTTGAGCCACAGTGGCGAAGAGGAAGAAGAAAGACACAACGAAGAGGTCGGTGCGACGGAGGCGAAAAGGTGCAGGAGACGACAACAACAGAACGGCAAAACGTGGTGTTGACAGTCGGTGACGGATGCTTTGCATCCTCGCTGAACTTTATGATGCAGCCTTTGCTGTAGGAATGCACCCGAACGTTCTTACTCACGTTACAATGTCCAGTTCCTTGGAAAATGTGGGTGTGACTTCTCCCGCAACCCCCAGCGTCTCGATGACCACTGATACCGGGGCTGCAGCTCCCGGAAAATGTTTCTAGAAAAGCTTTGCTACGGTACCGCCTTCCCGACTAGTCCGTTTGCGCTACGACCCGATCATCGTGTCGTAGTATTCCAATGTGTACATGTAAGGTATTTTCCTGTCTTCTACGGTAAGAGCCCGTCTGAACTCATTCGGCTATCACTGGCAGATAGGCCCAGAGTCTTCTTACGAGCATGGATTTGGGCCGACTACAGTCTTTACGGCGGCTCAAAATGTATTTTTGTAGGCGATCCACTGCCCGCTGAGAACGAATTGATAGGATCAGTGCTTCAGATCGTTTGAGGTCACCTAGATACACCAAGGGTGTTGTCTGTACCGCCGATTTAATGCCGAGAACATCGCGAGCTGTAGAGCCAGAGTTGCCTGGTTCCAGGCCAAATTAGAGAGCCTTAAGGTCATTATCACGTCACGCAAACTGCGCAGCTTTGCGTCGACAACAAAGGACATTCCGGACGGTAGCGCAGAATGTATTGTATTCGCGGATAGGCTACTTTGCAATCATGGCAGGGTTCTGGGTGTGCATAAAGAGTTATGAGCCTGTAGCAACATAGGCAGATAAGTTCGCACTTCTTGGTCAGGCCGCTCGAACAAGGGATTAGTTATGAGATGTAGCCCTAGTTTTAGTAGAGAAGTTCCCCCTAGAAGTCCTAGATCTTCTGCCGTCATTTGGCGTGCGGCCTGGAGCAAGAAGAAGAAGAATTGTTTTACCGACTACTATATATGACATATGTATGTATATTTATTAAAATTTCAAACGTTTTTAGTTTGGAGTATAGTCAGAGGTTCTCCCAAGATTAGCCCGTCTTACATAGTGCCACCAAGAGATGCTAAACTTCCTCGTTGAATGTCGAGCGACAGCCTCTGACGCTAGAGTTCGAATGCTCTCGAATTTCTCGTCCAATGGCTATGGCTCGTACCGATCCGCTGAATCAGCTTGATTGTAAAAGAGCTAGGACGTCTTATTTTCTCGAATGCCAACGTGCCTGCATTTGTTAGCCTCTGCCAATCTAAAAGCACGGCCTGTTTGGCCCGCACCTACATTGGCCATCGAAGGGGCTAATGAGCCGGTTACAGCTGCGTCCCAAACAAGCATGCTGCCACGCACTCAAAGGGTCCGAGTAAGACCGCCTATGACGTGATTATTTTAATTTAAAAAACTGCTAGATTTTCCTTTGGCATTATCTTATCTTTCTCTGTTTGCTACTTGCTCGTATTCTGCCCTCAGCTTAGCTCCGCCTTGTGGTCGCGTAGACGATTGCGTGCTGTTTGGACTTTTAATCAAGCTCGTTATAGTGTGAAAACGAAAGTATCCCATAGGGAAGATTTGAATCCTCGTTTCAAAGCTCGTTTAGCTTTGTTGAACACTAAGCGGCTTGAGATATATCACCAGACACACGGTAATATTTTTCACAAAGAACCGTCTTGCTTTGAAATTCTTGAAACTGGCCTGCCCATGTGCGTGGTGTGAAGCAAACTCAATTGACATGAAGTCTATCGTTAAGGTCAGAGCATCCTTTCTATATATTCAAATTGTTTTTTTCTAAATCCGTTGCAATGCGCGATAAGGAGTACAGCTTGCTTCGTGAAAGTTCAAGTCATTACACATCAACAATACAGGCTTTGAATAGGCGTAATATCGCACATCATCTAGGCCAAAGTAAAGACATCCGGTGCATCAGCTAAATATCTCATGGCTTTAAAAGTGCCTCATTGCATGAATTTAGAAGAAATCTACCATACGTAGATTTTATCATCGTACGTGCAAACTGTGTAAGGGGGTATCATGGATATGTAATTTGACATCGTTGCCATTTTAAATACGAAATGTGAATTCACAGGTCTGATTTTTAAAAGCATTGGTAATGCCGAAGTGGTTACACGTATGGCTCCCGTTCTACTAAAAACACTACTAAGTCAACGCTTCTAAGAAAACCGAAAGCTTTAATCTAGAGCCGCGGTCGGCGCTTTCTTGCCAAGGCCACTAGTAAAAATACACGATCAATGTAAGTGAACATGCATTGTTAATTGTTTTTTAGTGTTATTCAGTACCTTTACATGTATATGCTTCGCCCTCCTTTTTAACACGTTTACAACATTATTTTAGCGTCATTAGCTTGTGGTCGCAATTGTACTGCTGCCTATGCTATCGCTGCCAAAAGCTTTCCGTTTTATTCTGGGGTCCGTGTCCAACCGCGGTGCACAGACACCCTTCACTTTGAAGTCGCTGATAATAAACCATGCTTGATCATCCCAAATTGTATACGTCATATGTCTGTTGCAATAAAGACATCTGGAGCTTTTTACGAAATCGTTTTTCTTCATCCAGTATGAAAACTGGGTAACTTTTGAGCTTGTGCGATCACTGATCGCTTTATGATAGAGCACGCAGGTTGGACTGGGTGTCTTCTTGGTATTCCTGCAAGCATGCGCAAAACCTGCGTAAGATAAAAAGATGTGTGACACCCTGTGAATTGTGGTGTACTAGACCCCTGTGCTCATGGTCATACGTTTATCTAGCTTCCACTTATCCCCCCCCCCCCGCAGTCTGTTGCCATCTCTTAAGGTGTGCCCCGGTGGTAAACTTGCTTACGCGTCGTATCCTTGGTTATCTTCGCTCTGGCCTTAATGGCCACCCCCTCCCACCGCTCGTTATGGTTCTAGTCAAAACCAGAAGGGCTGTGATTAATACAATTCTATACCACGTACACATACCAGAAGTAAATTGCGTTAGGTACTTCTCGGTTTTTAGTCAGGCGCGTGCAATGCATACGAAGATTGAGTCTGCCAGACCCGCCGCTTTTTCTGGTCACATACAACTGGAAACCCAGGGCCAGATTTCTAGTTATGAGTATGACCTCAGTAGTTAGTTAAGAAAGGATTGCACTCATGCGCTTCGATGTCGTAGTCAAGGTGATAGGGCCGCTAACTTCGCTCTCAGCGAACCAGGTTCAAATCCTATAGTTTTTTTTTATAATTTAGTTATTTTTTGGATGACGATTGCAAAAAATGGCGCTGAAACGCATTCCACCCTCGCCAGAATTGAGATATCAATGTCAGCAGATCGCCGGGCAAATTAACCCATTGTCGGTGTAATACAGGTAGTTCAAAAAGTTCTTAGAATGAGAACCAAGAATTTTCCAAATCATGTTTTTAAATTTATCTTATTCGATATACTCCCCGAGATGCTCAATACACTTTTCCCACCAAGATTTCAGAGCTTTTATACCTCTTAAGTAGAATTCCGCGTCTTTAGACTGAAAATAGGCATTGACAGCAGCCTTAACCTTTTCATTGCTGGAAAAACGCTTTTCACCGAGACTATTCTTCAAATGTCCGAAGAGGAAATAATCAGAGGGGGCCAGGTCTGGAGAATAGGAAGGTTGTTCAATAAGTTCGAACCTCAGTTGGGCCAGTTTTGCCGTTGCTTGCCGCGACTTGTGTGCAGGAGCATTGTCCTGGTGAAACAGGACAACCTTCTTCTGCAAAGCGGGCCGTTTCACGATGAGTTCTTGCTAAAGGCAGTCTAACAGTCTTGCCTAATATTCTCCTGTGATCGTTTTACCGCTCTCAAGGTAGTCGACCAGCATTATTCTACGTTGGTCTTAAAAAACTGTAGCCATCACCTTTCCGGTCAATGCCGTTGTCCGCACCCTCTTCGGAGGTCCTTCATCAGGTGCACACCATTGGCAAGATGCTTCTTGGGTCTCGGGAGTGTAGTGATGGACCCAGCTTTCATCGACGGTCATGAATCTGCGCCAAAAATCCGACGGATTGTTCGACATCTTGGCCAAATTTCGCTGTGAAGCGAAAACAGGCGCGTTTTTTTGGCCTTGGTTGAGCAAATGCGGCAGCCATTTTTCTCTGAGCTCTTTCATCTTAAAGTTTTCGTGCAGGATGAAGTGCACACTACCCAAACTGATCCCCAAGGCCTCCGCTATCTCCCTAATGTTCACTCGCTTATCTGCGGCAACGATTTTCCGCACCTTTTCCACGTTTTCCTAATCAGTTGCCGTTTTTGGGCGTTTTGAACGTAGTTCGTCCCGGTGCTCCTGCGACCTCTTTTTAACTCATTAATCCAGTTGGAAACAGTGGCAAAACATGGCGCAAAGTCACCGTACACCTCGTCTAACTCAGTTTTCACTTGGGTCGCATTCCAACCTTTGAAATAAAATGCTTGATAACCACTCGAAACTCTTTTTTCTCCATTTTTCAAAATCACGCCGATACGTTGCACGGGAAAAGCGATCAAACGAAATCGCAACGGCCAATCACCATAATATTTTGACTACTGGCAGTCGAGAAGTTGCAGTTCCTAATAGCGGTGGAAGCGCGCCAAAATTCGAATTCTAAAAACCTCATTCTAAGAACTTATTAAACTACCTGTACATGAGTGAGTGAAAGGTTTACGTGTATCGCATGAGGATCCTTCCGGATCAAACGCGAACGCAAACAACGGCAAGCTTGATGATACAGGATTTACTATAGGGCTTCGTCAAAGTAGATCCCGAGGAAGCACCGAGGAGGTTGTGACTAGGCAAGAGGCAGTGATATATTTCTGCCAGCTTTGACGAGCAAAAGAATAATTTATAAAAAGCCGAAGAGGATAGGGGCACATTGCTGTTACTGCAAAAGTTGGCAAATGTTGAAGTACCAGCCAGAATAGAGTAGAGCGCGCTCCTCTGTGAGGCAAAATATCCGGTGCGCACCCATCCATCTCAAAAGCCAGTTAAATTATCCGGAGCAAATCACGTGGCTTAAGTTAAAACCAAGAATCCAATGACCAACGAAGTGTCAGCAACTGAACACGTAATCTTAAATTCACAGGCAATTGCTTCCCATCGGGAGTCAGCATTGGTCTTGAGAGGTAATATAGTCTATTTGATTGAATATTTTATAGTCACAAGCAAAAGCAACACAGATGGAGTTATTAATACGATGTCTCAATATGGTGGATTTACAAAAAGTGATCGTACTATGTGGTGACCTCAACTGTCGGTTTAATAAGCCAAGATCTTTATAAGCGGTATTACTAAATAACACATCGGCGTCTCGCAGTATGGAAGTTATATCCACAGCTGACTTGGTCACGAAAGATTCTCGCATTTGATGCAAAATGGCACCTTGCAGTGGAAGTGTCAATTCAAACTGACGCAATCTACATATCCAGGCCCCTGTTTAAGTCGCGGTTTTGCCCGTCTGAAGTTTGCTTCTCGAAGTAAACTCACAGCACCAGCTGTTATAAACGTGAAATTTTATGCAAGTAACATTCGAAGTGTCATTACTAGTAGCGTCGGCCAAAGCAACAGACCGAAGGTACGCACCATGGTACAATTAGCAGTGTGCTTCTTACAAACGTTATTTGATTCAAGCATGCCCGACATAGGAGAACGAAATGTGCAAGTGTGAGACAACTAGTCCTCCTATACAGAAACTAAGCACACCGTAGTGTTGGCACCATACAGGTCACTGGCGTTGCAGAGGGTGATGATCTTGCCCCCCCGCTACCCCACTACTCCCAGGTAGACTCGCTTATGAATGCAGATGACTTGGTGTCACTCAATCGAGACAGGCTGGAGCCGATTAGGTTCAAGAACTATAGAATTTTTCTCACACTTGTCCTGCCCAAAACTCAGGTACTAAGAGTGACCGCACAAGCCTTAGCAGGTTAGTTTATTTACTGGTGTCGCCGAGAACCTACAGAAGATCCACATTCTGCCGAGCATGGTAACTTTCAACGAACACATGCCTGAATAGAAGAATAAGATGGCAGACATTGAGCCGTTGTTTTATGTGCAATAACGTCTAGTTTGCGAAAGTGCTGCAATTATGAAACAACAGACATGGTTGTACGATTTGCTGTATAAGGCTTCCATGTGAAGATCCGCCTTTGAGAGAAGTTCCATGAAATATCTTCGTGCGATAGGGCAGTTTCGTTAACTTGACTTTTGGGACTGTGATAAATTTATGTACATATATGTGAATACGTGTTTTCCTTCTACGCGCAATATGTGAAAAAAACCATCGGTTAACAAAGCTAAGTAACCCGTTTCTGGCACAACGTGGAAACGTTCTTTTACATTTTAAAGGCTCGCTAGGTGAAGCACAGTGGTTCACTGTGAAGGTCTTGTTTTTAAAGCGGCTTCAGTTACGCTTTCAGATGCAGGAAGAAAAGACCAAGCTATCCTAAAGCTGTATTAATTATCGGAGAAGCATTTTCTATTTACTTTTTCGTCAGCACATCTACAATGAGAACAGGATTAAATAACATACACTGCTGAGAATACAGAACGATCTATAGTGGGTTCTCTCGAGTCCTCTTCCGACTCTTATGAGAAGCTTTTTCACTACCCTGCGAAAAGTTTCCGGGTTTTTTAAAAGTAAGAACCTGGCTACTTCTGGTCGTCTATTATTTGAACCAGATGATTTTTCTGTGTTTACAGTACTTTTCTAGCGTATCTTACTTTGTCTATTGTCAGTGCTAAGGTCTCAAAACTCGTATTCTCCTGGGAAATTTATATCGGTCATAACTAAAGCCGTAAGCTACGGCGCTATCTAAATTGTGTGTCAATTTTGACGGCGCCGTCCCCTTTTGCATTACTTTAAGACGATTGAATAACTCCTTTCTTAGGGTCCTTAATCTATCATCTTACACATGAGTTTCCGATGTCTGACCTTGCTTTTCTCGAGGAGCTTACCTAACTTCTTGTGGGCCCTCAGCACTTACCTGAGCTTTTCCTCTACGACAGCCCCCGAGTCCTTGTGCCAACTTTCCCTGTCTTGTTGCTCCTTACGAAGCTTTCAGTACGTAAGTCCCTCATTGTGTTTTTAACGCTGTGACAGAAATTAATCAATCAATCAGGTATAGATATATATATATATATATATATATTATAACATTGACGTGCCTAACAAGTTGGCAATCTGTCACTTTCGTCTAAAATATACACAAGTACGACTATATGTACAATTTAACAGTGTGTAAACAACCCTTACAGATTGCTGTCATTGAACGCATTGCTTGCACAACATTGAGTTGTCATTTTATTGTACCATGTTAGTCACAACAGGTTCTTATAAGGCAGAAACAGCCATCAACGGAGTGCTGTTGACTAGTGCATCTAAATTTTTGCTCAGCTTTGCAAACTCGAAGCAGTGGATTTCATTGGTCAATAGAGCCGCGCTGCTTTCTACTCTGTTATCAGACCTCGACGACTAGGTTATTACACGCACGAACAAACTGTGGTGTTCGAGTATATCGGGATATTCCTATCTGCACCTGTGTGTCGAAGGTTGGTGATCTGTCTTGAGCCCTTGACACAGCCGACTTCGGCGTGCATTCCGCGTTCCGAAGCCTGGCTGCTGGCTTAGCGTTGTCCGCAGCAGGCTGACGAAGTTGCGTCGCCGTCGAAACGCTGTGCATGTTATGAATTTAAGATTAGCTACAGCGCCTTCGCCGAAGTATTTGAAGCAAGCACCACAAGGAAAACAAGGCGAACGAGCACAACAACAGCAAAAGACACGCCATTATAGCAGAGCCGTCCAGCAAGCTTTGCTGGGCTCAGCTCTGGATATCTCAACGGATATCTCGCGCGTGTTTGCTGGAATAAAATTAGAGGATTTGCTTATTACTATACAGACGGATGCTTTGTGCGGACTATTTATTTTAGTGCTGCTGCTGCTGCTGTTTAGAGTCGCTAGACCGCTAACTATGCAGTGTTTGCTGGTTGATTCTTTACGATTTCCAGTGAACTTGTTCTCTCGTGGGGTTTGTCCCCTCCACCACCCATCCTTTCTCCTTTTTTCACTGTTTGTCTCAACGCTATAAAGCACTCATGAAGCCCTACGTATCGGGCAATGTCGCGTTCATATATGGTGTTCGACTCTCCCCAACACGCTGCCAGCGTACCTGAGCAACGGCTGCTAGCAGTCTGATGTCGAGACAAATTTGTTTTCCGTCAATACGCTTGTAAACACTTCTCAAAGTGTACTATATAAACATGCGAAATGCATAGCGAACCACCACCACCACCACAACCACTCGTCGGTAGGCTCAATTCGATACGCGAGAGTGTTTGCCTAATACACAACGAACCGCTTAGCACATACCACATATGAATGCATCTACACTTGTACCAACTTGAACTAATAGTTGTAATAGCAATCGTGGTAGTATTCGTAGTAGGTAATGTCATGTTAGTAATAACATTAGCCGTAGTAATTGTAGAAGAAAAGCAGCAGCAGAAACATCTGTTAATAACACAACTGTGTTTTCTTTTGTGTGGTAGGTTTTTTTGTCTTTCTTGTCTTCTTCTTCTTGTTTTTGTTACGTGTGATGGCCGGATGTGCAGCGTAGGTCGTCCGTAGTACGAACAAAGGTGCCCCCATTTTTTATGGATAAGTTGTAAGAATCAAGTATTTGTTTGTACGGAAGTAATTTGTACGTAAGCTGCTGCTGCTACACTAGCTTAACTAATTAAGTTAGCGGTGGTGCTGATGATGGTGGCGGCGACGACGATATGTATATTGGCGAAAGGCGGCGGGAAAACCGGGCTTTACAGAGCGGGGAATTCGGGATTTACAGGGAGGGAAAACCACGGGGATCGCAGCACAGCAGAGCCCACGCCAGCAGTTGGCGACATAGTTACAGTAGTAGTAGTAGTAGTAGTAGTGGAGTAGAACTGGAGAGTAAGAACTCGTCGTCAACGATGCATCACGTCTGCACACGCAGGCGTCTGTGCAACGTCATGCGAATTGCGGCCACGGTAAAGTTTTGCTCATCCGTGACATAGCGACGTTTGCGGCTCTTCGATGTTCCTCGTGCATTCATTCGTACGCATGTGTACATGTATACTTTTACTAATTTGTGTATAAATACAGGTATGTGCCGGTACCCATATATACTTGTATATATATATATATATATGTATATATATATATATATGATTTTCTGAATATTTATCGGACACGGCTAAATAAACGACTTATTCCAATAAGTAGGGTGAACAAAAGTCAAATAATATCCTTCTCTCGCTCGTCGCTTCAAAGATATATATATATATATATATATATGTATCCTTCTCTCGCTCAGCGCTTCAAGGTTTTATGGTTTAGTTGAAATGTACACCGTGGTTTTCTGCCCCTCAATCTAAAAATCTGCCATCCCCTGCTCGTGAAATAGCCGTCGTAGCGTTCAAACAATACCTGTACCATTGTTTCCGAATAAACGCTAAAAATTGCACAGATAGCGTCTATTTTTGGCTTAGATCAAAGCCTGTGACTTCTGGACGTAGCATGCCTTTTCGATACAGAGCCAAGCGTTGGGTGTCGTCGTCCCACGTCCCTGCTTATGGCTTCGGTATCGGCTGTGAAGTTAGGCTTCGCGTCCAACAAAGTCCACTACCTCCGCCTCTGCATCTCGCGTACTAGCTTCGCGAGCGTGGGGTTGACTGTACGAACCCCCCCCCCCCTTTCTAAGACGTCGTTCATATGATGACCTCGTAAGTATATTATTTCTCCAACATCTCCACCCGTACATATGCACGCGACTTTGTTTCTTTATGCCAACTATTTTGAGGATGGCCGCCGACTATCGACACTCGTCCATGGACCTGAGTCCGTCAAAGTAACCTATTTTACTTAAAGGATTCCGAGCTCTAAACCTAGATAAGTCATTTTTCAATTTAAGCGATCCTTAGCTTGCTTGCCAGAGCTTTCGGCATCACGGTGTCTGCATCTCTATTAGTAAGCGTTGCTGCCGCCGTTCAGAAAAACCTTTGAGTCCCGCCCTTCTTTTCTTCCAAACTTCTTCCTCCTACTCTCTCGCTGGATCCAACATAAAAGCTATTGTTACCTCAATGACCATCTTTCCTGACCAATAGTGTAAAGGCGCTTACATTCTTGATTATTTAATGAAGGAGAAATCTCGATTTAAAAACAGCCGACGTCAAGCTTATTCACAGATTTGGACGGCCTCAAGTTCGGCGGCCATGACGGGATGGTAGAGCAGACGGCTCCCCTCTCATGGCCCGAAGAACTGCCTAGTCAGTTCCGAACTCTGGGGGGGAACATGAGAGAATGTAAAGTTTTAGTGGGTAAACCCAGATCAGCGGGGAGTCCCGCACAGCCCAGACCATCGGTATTAGCTTATCCCACGCAGACCTACCATCTACTGGGCGTGCGTAATACATTCTTCCTCAACTTCTAAAAAAAAGACCAACAATTGTGCCTATGTAAGTCTCAGTACAGTACTTACATCTATTATCCGTATGCTGTTGTGTTTTATGTTTTTTGACACGTTGTAAACTGACAACCACAGGCGATAAATCTTTGAACTAATAAAGTGCTCAGGTTTCTTTCTTTTCTTAACTCTAAGTTTGCTCGCAATGTAAGTGGGGATTAACCTATTTGCTTGCAATTAGTCACATGGCGTGCTTTCGTTGACAAGATGAATGATAAGAGTACTCAGGCTATTCTGAGGAAGGTCCTGTATTCTTTTAATAGCGTTACATTTTATTTCATCCAGCGGTTTAAGTAAGGTGAGGCATCAACGTTTTGATATTTGATGGACAAAATACGTGACGAGAGGCAAACATTTTCGAGTTAAACACTCTCAGTGCTGCCTTTGTAGGGAGCTTTCGCAAATACCACATTAATTCTAAGCGCCGTCTACTGTGGTATATGTTATTTGTCGGGGGTCCTCCTCCTCTACTAAAATTCATCATGTTCGTTTTCAATGTTTTTCTTTATTCCTGCTTTCATCGCACCATCTTGGCATGGCTCCCATATATCGTTGTGATTTGTTGATATCTGTCGATGCAATGCAAAGGTCGTCGGTAAACATAAACTCATGCTCTCCTTTATTGCAGCCATTGTAAAAATCCATCCACAAAAATCACTAACAATAAAGGCGGCACAGAGTTGCTTGATGGACACCCCAGCAGTCGATTTGATAGATATGCCATTGTCGATTACTAAAAAGTTCTCTTTCAAAAGTCGGTTCGAAGTATCATCAGTGGGCCGCGAAGCCCAAAGTGACCATTATCAGTAGCAAGCTTTTCCCGGTTGACACGATCATGTCAATGAATTCAGCGTAAACTGGATTGGCTTTGCCGTCGCAATATTACGCAGCTCTCCTATAGTCTGCTCGCAGAACCTCCCTGGTAGAAACCCGAATTGAAACTATGCGTTTGCGACATTTATGGCATGTAGTGATGACAATATGTGATACGTTCTGAACAACACTTTGTTCAATTTGTTGTAGGTACAAACGCAGCGCCAAAAGCACAATGCCATCGACGGACAACAGATTAAGGATTGGAAATTCTTTCATCCTAGCCCTCTGGAAGTTCCCGTTCAGAAGTGCTCTCTGAACATGGCTCTGTACTCTGCAGTACCCAGATTATGAGTGCGTTTATGTGGAGCATAAACAGGACCGAACTAAAAGCATACCCCCAGCGGAAGCCCGGCTTGCACTGAACACAATATGAGATATGCTCACCTGTGTCAGAATTACTCTGCTATCGGTACACAGCATATTTAGTAGTTTAATATTTTTTGTATAATGCTGAGCCATAATCTCTCATATAGTTGGGTAGTGGGACCACGTCATCACTGTCATATTTAAGCATACTTACTACATGCCGAGTGCTGCCTTCAAGTCCTTTCACAATAAAAACGACGAAAGCCATTAGTCCGTGGCGTAGCTAGCACGTGTTCATGAACCTTTCGTTTACACTCCACCAGCGCTCTATAGCTGCGCGAAACCTCCCCTGGCTTGCCCTATATACAGACAAAGCAGCCGACTATGTTGGCTGCTACGTTCAACCGTCTCTCACATCGGTCAGCTCGATTCCCCGCTCTTCGAAGTGCCACCGCATGTTTAATTTTCATTAAGATCACCGTCAGTTTTTTGTAAGCTTCCATCTGCCGCTGCTCTCTCGACATTGCCTTACATCCTTTCTCTAAGCGTCATGCAAGACCACAGATCTGCTTGCTAGGTCCTTTTGCAAACTGTGTTGAGCTAACACTGCTGATTAGTAGGAATCAAGCATTGTGTAACTTTACTGGTGTACCTTTAACACCAATCTTACACCTGAGTGCTATAAGGCTGTGGCGATACTGAAGTAATATCTAATATATGATCTGCCTCGTTCCATCAATACCCATCTACTGAGCTGCCGTGTAAGCCTGGGCGTTATGGAATCAATTACGGCGGTCCCCGAGTGAACCGTCCTGCTCACCTCCGCGTAGTGTTTAAGATAGCTATCTCGTGATACGCGTTCAGCGCACTCTTCTTTTGGCATTCCGCCCCGCCTTTAACTTCGACGGAGAACTGACAACGGCTTGGAGCACCCCGGTAGGAGCACCGGTGCTGGCTTCAATTGGCTTCTTCATGTCTACTACGTCTTCAGAAAAATGGTGTTAAGCTGCCGCTGTTTCGCCTGCGCCAATGCGCTCTTTTAAGGAAGTACTATTTTTTCCCGGCGTCAAAACCCTCTGCGTGGACACCGAAGGGAACTACGCCGCTAGCCTTACCAGCAGGACTTTGGTTGAGGCTTTCCCCATTGTTTGCAACTACAAAGACCCAGACGCTTTTCGGACAAATGGGGTTTGTCCGGGTGGCCTAAATGTGTTTGATCATATTTCCCGGTCAATCCCGTTGAGTTGATCCGTTCCTTGAGTTCGACTGTTCTCGATTGCCTCTTTAATTCGAGCTGTCATTAAAGTTTATTCCGTGCTTTGCCGTTTGAGACAGAGAGGTCTTTTTTGACCCTAGGCTCTCCTATATTTTTTCACCTTTATTCCACGCAATCCCCACCCTTCTTCCCTGAGTTTTTGTACGTCTTTCTGTAAATCTGCTCCGTTTGTCTCCAGGCGTTGTACTTCTTTCGTTTGCCTTTGTCCTCTAACGGCTTTCCCCTGGCCATTTTCTAGACTTACCTGAGAACTAACGTATCACTGTGTACAAGCTTATACTGTACGGAATACCTGCGGCTGCGGCGAGACCCACTCCTCCACTGTGTCCTTCATTTTGTCGTTAAACCTGCTATAGTTGCAATGCTTTTTAGCGGGCCAAGCTCATGAAGGTCGGAACAGGTATTGCAGTGCTACGCAGTTCCTTTTGTGGTTCGACTAGCTTCTTCGGGCCCCACTGCGCGCACAACTTTTCGGTAACAGTTGTGCACCTATCGTGCACAATTTTCTACACTGTTTCAATGCTAGCCCCCACCATCACTATCATTGTGACACGCCGATTCACCCACTATTGTGACACGCCGATTACATCTTATTAGGTCGTTAACCTTATCGAATAATTTGGCTGTGATTACCGTGTTTGCCTGGCGTGGTATCAGATCATTAATCAAACACTCCCGGCGTTTACGAAAATGGACACTTCACTTTCTCATTAACTGATCGCACACAGAGTTTCTTCTTCTCCCCGTACACGACCGCCATAGGGCGAAAAATATTGACCGGTTGAACATCTTCCGCAGTCAGAAACCTGCAAAGCGAATCGAGTCCCACACTACCCGCTTTGGGTGTGCGTAAAAGCATGTTTCCCTCTCACAAAAAAAACCTGAAAGAAGAAACCTGCGCAGAAACCTGCGCATATTTACATCTCTCACTACATGATCCCAAAGCGGCATGCTCAAATTCCAACCGGGTTGGCTGTTACGACGTTTCGTACCTTTTAATTCAAACAACCCTTAGATATATCGTATATTCATGAGTCTGCGGTTCGGTTGGCGCGTCGCGAGCTAGGGACCGTGCGGATTCGGCGTTTCTGGTCGTCGTTGGCTTTTCCGAGCCTCTACTCTGGTGTGGTCAAACTCTCGAACTTCTGCGACCTGTGATATTTCATTTCAATATCGTTTGTGTCATTTTGGAGTTTGAATAATTTTGGACTAGTTGTCCAACTGTTGTTACTGACTAAGTTATATCAACACACGTTACCGAAATGATATGGTTTGATCCTTCTTGTTCAAGTCTGGCTCACATTCGTACGATAGCAGTGACAAATTGTGCCCTACAAACATCGTTGAAACGTGCGGTGCTGGCTTGGGCTTGCGCTTCCAAGACGGCAGATTGTATGTGCACACACATTTTCAATGTACCGCCACGTCCGGTTGTGATGTGGCTGAGGCATGGGTATTAACAGAATGTTAATGGAGCAAGCAAAGACAGCCTGACTATTCGTAACGGGGATGACGATTCAACCGACAACTGTATGCGTATCGGGTGCTCCGACTGGAGAAGATCAACACGATAATAATAATAATAATAATAATAATAATAATAGCTCATGGAGTAGTTGAAATCCAGTTGTCAAAAAACGCAGCCAAGTGCATAGATAAGGTCACGGGGAGATAAGACAGGGGCGATAGTCTTTTCTACAAAAGCCCTTAATTGTATTACCTTACTTTATTTACTTTTATTGTATTTGTATTTAATTTAGCCCTTAATTGTTACAATTGTTAAACATGTGTAGTTTCGGAACTGTTAAGCTCAACGAAGAATTACTGAATTTAAATAAAATTTGCCGTCCGCAGAAGATAGCCCCATAAAAAGTTCGAGGCCAAATGCAAGCTGTACGAGAGGGCGTGATCAAGCGCCTCAAGGGACATGTCGAGTCTTGATTGCACGCCGGTTAGAGAGCTTGGTAAACGAGAAATCGGCTATTCGAAAGTGCCTTTTACGGGAAAACGACGAAACTGTTGTGAATTGGCCGGGCTATTTCCCACGGCCGAATCTGAATGAATCCGGAGCTGGTTCGCTTGTAGTTTTATACTGCGGATAAAGCTAAGGAGGCACTAAAGATTGACTCAGCCTTAGGCGTTTATGTTACGGCCAACTGTTACGATTTGGCCAGGTACTAAAAAAAAATTAGTTGCGTCGATCGCGGAATTGTTGACGGGGACGTTCTCGAAGCTCTTCGAGGCGCCAGAGTTGTGATCAGTGCGTATTTGTTGATCACGTACAGCGAGCTTCTTGAATCGACGTTTATTACGCTTTGGAGGTGGATTCAGCTACCGTCGGGCCACCGTAGGCAAGATTTATATTAAAACATGTGCTGAATTTAATATAGACGTTTCTAGTACTTTCGAGACAGCCACACGTTTACTTTCTCTCCAGGACATTGTCGGTTAAGGCACTACGGTGAACAAGCCTTACCACAGGTATCGTACGCATTTGACGCGCGAGAAAAAGGCGTACTCATGCTCTTGAAAACAGTATTTACGAGCCATTTGCCTGGCCAGAGAGGCTTTCAATAAATATCGGTGTCATGACATTAAATCGGACTCGCAGCGTTTGCGGAAACATATTAACAAAGCCTGTGATAGAGTGCTCGCTAAAGCAGCGCTTCTATTGATCTGACCTTCTAGTGACCTGCACACGATAAGCAAGCCTAAATCGATAGCCGACTAACTAAATCGACATTTTGCTAGGGTTGGATACAAAAGCTCGTTGTGTTGACAAACTATAGCCTAAAGAGGACGAATCATCTTCGTTGCCTTGGGTGCAGGTCTCCGATGTTGAGCGAGCGATAACGAACTTGAATGCTAGCTGGTTTAGGGGGTCAAGCCCGGTGGCGTGGTGGCATGCGTCTGCGCCTCGCGACCGGAGGAGACACATAGGTGCGCGGGTTCGAACCCCACCGTTGCACATTTGTATTATGGGGGTCCGTCTATGAAGCAATGCAAAAAGCAGTCCCATGGACGTTAAATCTTGGCTGAGAGTCAGCCCCGAAAGGACTTTTTTTTAGCTGGTTTAGGGAAGTCATGAGTGTTTTGGGTAAACGGTTGAAGTTAGCTTTCTTTGAAAGGTCTCATTCACTCTCAATTGGTCTCTCCCATTTATTCTCATTGATCAGCTGATACGAAAATGCTATGCTATTATCGCAACTTTACGGCGGTTAAGACAGAAACGGTTATAACTGAGGGACTGTTGACTGCTTTATGTTATGGTATCTTCCGGTGGGGTAGTGGCTACAGAGGCATTCTTTGAAGGATTCAGGTGACTCCAATTGATGTACTTCGTACCATCTTCGCCTGCCGGCGCTACAAGTCAGTTGTAGCTGTAGATCTGCCATTCCCAGTTTCAGAATATATATTCTTAGAGTGACAATGCTTGCCTACAAAATCTTCCGTGGGGTACTACCGTGAAAGTTGTATTTTTATTGGTGCCTAGATGGGTAAGGCAGCTACGAAGAGTGGCAGAAATTTGGCGGTGCCGCAGGACCAGAAAAAGGAAAATATATTCTTTGTTGTGCCGGCTGCCCATATTTGGAGCGCGTACTGGACCGCATAAAATCCCTATGTGTTTTGTGCGGGAAATGAAAACATGTCTTGCTGCTGGCTCTTAATTGACACTACATACTGACAGGCGTTTGCGAAGTTAAAAGCTGCGGGGATGTTAGTAGAATTGATACTTGTAGGCACCAAAGCAAAGGGGCAAATACTAGGGGTCGGCACAAGTGCTGGTGTTGAGTGTATTTCGTTGCTACATGCTGTGTCACACCGATAAGCTGATTCACCTGTTTACTGTATACACACTTGTAACATGACTATGACTGTGTAATTCACTCAAATTCCATTCTTAAATCTCATTATTAAATCACCCAATGTTTATAAAACCCGGATATTTTTTCCGAAAGTTCAAGCATTCGTAATACAGTTTGGCAAATAAACGACGTTCTGAATCTAAAAAGCACGCGAATATGACAACATGTATATATATATATATATATATATATATATATATATAGCAAACAATAAATCAATCATAAATAATATATATATATATATATATATATACGTACCTGTGCATCTATTATGCATGCACAATGTAATGCATGTATATTCGAATATTTAAAATGGACACTAACCTGCTAGCTTTAAGAGATTAATACGGCGTATCGTCGCTTAGCGGGCATTCTGTTAGCACTCTTCTACAGCTGCTGTTTTTTTTTTTACTTTGTTGCTACTTGCGTCTCCGACGTGTCCGTGGCTAGATTAGATTAATGAGCAGTGTACAACTTCGACAGCGACGACAAAATGGCCAAATTACATCGACAGCCTTCTTCACCCTCGTTCGACCTTGACAACTTGACGTGTCTATCGCGCTGATGGCTTGCCAATGTTGTTGATGTTGTCGTCGTCGTTGTTGTGTCGTTGTTGTTGTGGTTGTTGTTGTTGTGTTGTTGTTGTTGTAGTTGTTCTTGGTGTAGGTGTTGTTGTTGTTGCTATTGCTGTTGTTGTCATCGTCCTCTTGTGCTCGCAAGAATCTGAGAGTTGTGCATGCACGCGTCTTCAGCGGTGGTGATTCGTCGGCTTTCGATCAATTTGTTGGTCGACCGGCCGGCCAATCGTTTCGTTTCTTCGTTGGCATGGCGATTGCAGACGTTCATTGTTCGCCTCCAACACTCCCACGGCCACTAACCCGTCTCCTTTCTCGCCGCTAGGCATTCGTCAAGTGATTATCAAGCGGCACAATTCAGTTAGTTGTCCCCGTGTATTGTTCGCACTTTATATTAATATATATATATATATATATATTTATTTATTTATTTATTTATATATAACATTATTTATTTAGTTATTGACCGTGCTGAAGGCTCTCCCAGAGTGCAAGACTATTGGCACGGATCTAGAGTTGCTAGGCATTCCCCTATTCCCGCACAGAGTTCCGGCAGCCCTCGAAAGGTGGCTGAAAAAGCTAGAACATGCATTTCACGCATTTAATTGGTAAGAAATCACCGAGGCCTTTTTTTTCTGAGACCTTATTTTTCGGGCGCGCTGTCGAAGTTTAGCCTATCAGCAGAAGCACGCTAACAAACCCTACTCTCCCTTTTCTGGAAGGACCTAGGGCTGCGTGATGCTCTATGGCTAAATAACTTCTTAATCCAGTCGCTCTTACGGACCTAGAAGCTCGATTAGAAACAAGCCGCCGTAAAGCAGTCGCCCTGTGCGGCCACGAGCCCGCCAAAACTGGACGCCAGAGAGATTGGTCGGCAACTTTACATGAGGAAAGGGCTAACAATCTCGGCGCGAAAAACGTCACGGGCGCTGATAGGGCCAGGCTGCGCGCCGTCTCCTCCTATATATAACGACCCCCAGAGATTTGACACACACAGAGCTTTCCTCACCGGTTGTGAAATTGGTGCTTTACCGCACAAGAAATATAGCATGAAAACGTATGCCTTAAAGTATTTTATTCATTTGGAGCAAGCACCCACAGGAACTAAAAGAGTTTAAAAACACGAACGCTTAATTCTTAATAGATGTCCTTGTACTCATCTCAGTTTTGTTCTGCTGTGACGTCAGAAGAATGCCACGGTATGCTTCCTGCAACTGTGATCGTCTCAGATTTATAAATAGTTTCGTTTGTGCTGTGGTCGAAGCTCTCTGAGGCGGTAACAAAGTGAAGCAGAATGCAGTTTCGTGTCTAAAAGTGGATGTCATATCTGCAGCTAGAGTATCGCTGCCTCGTACTAACCGCCATTGGCCACACAAAATATGTAAGACTGTTGGACATATCTCATATTCGGCTCGACCTAAAAATAGCGATCTGCGGAGGCTGCTCCAGTGACCGATTCTTATTTTGCCTTTAACATACCGTCCATGGGCAAACGCAGAGATTGCTAGCGGCTTTTCTCTTTTGCTTTTTCGGATGCTACCCACAACCCATATATATATATATATATATATATATATATATATATATTTATGGAATTTTGGCAAGTCACGCGAATTTTGCATACTATATATATATATATATATATATATATATATATATATATATATACATATATATATATACATGTAAGAAAACGGTTTTAGTTAGTGACTAAAGGGTTCAAAAGTCTGGGATGCAAACGAGTGAGCAACATACAATTCTCGATAACGAGATTGCTTTATACAGGCGGAAATACACAAAGGGGCTGGTGATGATGATGAAACAGCAGAATAGCGTGTTCACAAGTACAGATGTTACTGTACACCAGTACCGATTTAACTAACGAAATTATCTAAAATATGAAAACTAAGACCTCGCGGAACATTTGGCGTAGGCAGTTATCGCTCTTTAAGTGTGCATTTCTGCCTTTTCAAACAACTAAGCACATTATCAACGGATGAATAATAACAGAGCTCGAAGACAAGAAGGCGCTGTCGGAGAGCCAGTGTTTTTAAAAGACGATTACAGGCAGAGGCGCATCTTCCAGTTTACGACGTACTCTAGCGTGGCATTTAAAAGACCGAGCATGTACATACGAAGACGCGGACTATGCAGAGTCACAACCAACGGTGCGTACTAAGACCAACCTCTAGAATAAAAGCTTGGATGAAATACTTAGACTCCAACCTCTTCTAGAGTTTGTTCCGTAGTTTAAGCGGACAGGTCTTCTGTTGGTTTGTTGCAGCCCATAATAAGTTTCTACTCGAAAGGAAGCCACCTGAACCTTGGCGGATATCCGACAATAACTCCGCACGCTTGGCTTTGGAATTGGCTTCACAATACGGTCTGAAAAGCCCTTCACAGGAGCTAAAATTAGCCTAAAAGAGATTATAATACCCCCTAATATAACGCATTACGTCGCCAACAGGCAACAGCGTGTAAGTGAATCCGACACAGTTGCATATGCGTATATGCAACTGTGCAATGCGTGCGAACAGTGGACGTTAATGAATGGGCTAACAAAAACGTCATATAATTCATAGCACACAATAATGTTGATATATGTGCGGCCCAATCGGCTCGATCGAGACACACAACAACCGTACAACAGCCTTTTTTCGTTAGGCGTCGTTACTGTCGGTAGAACATCCACGTCTTCGTCTAGGCAGAGATCGGGCTTGATCGGAGGGGAATAGCGGAATAGGGATCGCAGATGGGAATAGGGATCGCGGGTGGGAATAGGGATCGCGGGTGGGAATAGGGATCGCGGGTGGGAATAGGGATCGCGGGTGGGAATAGGGATCGCGGGTGGGAATAGGAATCGCGGATGGGCGAATACGAGTGAATAGGAGTGAAGGTCGTCGCTGGTCAGAAACCGGTCAGGCTGACCACAGGGCGATCTGTGGCAACAACAGCTATGGCGTCGTAAATCGTCGTCGTCCATCTCTTTCTCTCTCGATGGAATGGAAACAACGCGCGTGAGAAAACAATAATACAGCGCCTGTCCTGTCCAGCGGAGTCGCTTCCCTTTAGCCCCTCTAGGCCGATACGCAGCGAGCTCGCGGTCATTGAATTCGCAAGGGATCTTAGAACATTGTGATGAAGCCACACAATAGGGCACCCACCACCACCGCTACAAAACGGCCAACCGTGTCCGGCTGTGCATTGCCTGTTGTGCGCTTTTGATTACAATTGTAGCTCAGCATCAGCAGCAGCAAAAGCAACGGCATTTCTCCTCCTCGAAAAATTATGTTTGCGTGTTTTTCGTTCTTTTTGTCACTCTCTCGCTCTGTGCATCTCGTTTGCTCTCTCTGTCTGTAAGCCGTCTAGGTTTTGTGGCTTTTATGAGAGTGGTACTGCATGGGGGGGGGGAGACTGCGTGTGTATACGTGGGATGAAAGGGAAGATTGAAAAAGGCTTTCAGAGGCTCGCCCCTTGACCGCGAACGTAGACCGAAATTGCAGAGCAACGGCTGTCCAATAATATTACAGCGGTACATCATTTGGCTTTTTCGGCCCGTATGTATGGCAACAGTAATAGCCTGCTTTATGTACGACCGCATATATATATATATATATATATATATATATATTATACAATTCTGCTTAGGCAAGACACGCACCTACAAATGGGAGCGCTCAACGAAAGGTATAAGCCCAGGCGTGCAGATAGAATAAACGACTTTCAAGATCTCATAGCTTGTTTTTTTTATGCAGGTGTTCGATTCGGTCGAATATGCATTGCCAAATGCTGTCTGTTGCCGACGTTATTGCAATAGACCTGCAAGTTTATCTGAAGCTTGCCGGCAATTGCTTCAGTCTGGCCTCCTTTTCGGTTGTGCCTATTGTAGTTGAATTTGGAACCTGTACTCGAAGTGGTGCTCGTGTCCAAACTTCGATTAGTGTATAAGCTGCCCCAATATTGGCACAAGACAAAGAAAGAGAAAGAGAGAAGAATTCCGACTGTGTAATTTGGCTTTGTAATCCCGTCTCTTGGCTCGGCTCGGCTTGATTGAGTCCGGAGACGAGAATTGTCGCGAACAACAACAATGAAAACTAACTGTGAATAGAAAACGAGGAGCGGACGACAGCAGGACGTCGAACGGGACCAGGACAGTGTAGTCGGCGCACACAGCCTCTTGTTGTAAATATGTACATCAGGCCGACGACGGTATGCAGATAATTTCCAAGAAGAGAAGTTGTACGTGCGTCTGCTGTTCGTCGCGTGCTTGTGTCTCTCTGTGTGAGTGTATCTAAGCACTGAAAGCAGCAAATGCAGTGACAGACCGACCACCACTTTATGTTTATGCAGAACGGAGTTCCCAAGGTGAACTACGATGAGGACGACGTCGGGGGCGACGAACTTATCATGCAAATACGTATGCGGCAGGTTCTCCAAAGGCGCAGGTTCGCCAAAGGCGGCAGGTTCCCCAAAGGCGGCGGTCCACTTTTAACAGTCGCCCACGCCGCTAAGGTCGATGACATCGTGGGCCGCCTCAACAGCGCCAGCGGGCGCAGGCCGCGACTGTCGGTGTGTTTTAAGCGTGGCGCGGCCTTTAATGGAGTGGCGTGTCTCAATCTGCCGGTCAAGGTGGGCCTGCGTCTGTGCGTACAGAGATACAGTCTTGTGTGTGTGTTTATGTACGGTGTTTCTCTATATACATAGGCGCACTTGTGTGGGCGCGTATTTACGTATGTGTGGTTGCCGTATAACGACGATAGCTAAGCTTGATAAGTTTAAGTCATTTCGATATTTCGAATTAAATAGTTTGGTAGCTAAATATAACGCCTACGCGCTAGTCGTAGCTGCACCCGACCGGTTGAGACTGGTTGACTGGCTCGTTGGCTGGCTGGCTGGCTACCTACGAGTACATAGCTACCTAGCTAGCTAGATGACAAGACGGGAGCAAAGGATGGATATCCGTCCGCCCTGTCCGACTAATGGAGACAAATTCTTGCCCGGCAGAGCAGATACCCTCCAATGCCCACGCCAGCAGTCAAACCCAGACAAACTCATTCATCTAGACACGCATGCCAGCCATTCTATCGTCCACCCTCCCCGCCCACTCCACCAAATCCCTTCTCCAGCTTCTTCTCCTTCTCCTTCTCGACCCACGGAGGACGCACATCAACTACTACAGCTATCTGGCAGACCAGAAAGATATGTGGATTAACGTATGAATGATGATAGGCTAGAAAGGCCGCTATGAGATGAACGCCGCTAAATCGGGAGTCCGAACTTGCACTTATAGGCGCGTAGACCAACTCTATTCGAGCATAGGAGAACGGCCTTCTGTTAAGAGGTGACAACAGCACAGACAGCCATCGAGAAACGACGTTTCAAACTAAAATAATCGCTGCTGACATTGCTACTGTTCGTTGTCCGTCATGTTTCTCTGGGATACACCTACACGCACATAGACAACCACACTCGTAAAAAACAAGCTGATTAAACAACTCTGAAGGCCATTTTCTGAAGGAAAAAGAGGACATACCTTGTTATTCCATACACATTCCACATTTCTTTAAAACACCGAACTGTCTTGGCCGAGTTGCCCCCTCTGCTGCAAGAATCACATATACAAATATAATTAACGACAGTGATGACGATTATTTTCATTACTGCTGCTTAATGTGTTATAATGGTTGTTAGTGCCATTATCGCTGAGCGAAGCTTAACGGGGGCAGATTTCGTTCAATGCGAGTGGCGATTGTTAAAAGCATCAAGAGGGACTATGACTTTCCAAAAAAATGATATAATATATATATATTCATTCATTTATTAATCACTTTTGTTAGGTATATAGTCAAATATTACATAAAAACACGGTCACTGAGCTAGCCTGGCCAGTGATTCAACTCTGGGGCACTCCCCCGCATGATATCTTCCACAAGCCATCCCACACCTGTTACAGATACATTCTTCTGTCGGCTCATGGTGCCCTTGAGTTTTACAGAGAACATGGTGGAAGCCGTGCACTGCATAGCATTACTACCACACTTCGGCTCGTGCGATGCAGTCCCTTCCACGCATTGTTTGTCATTGCACCCGTACTAAAGAAGTCGGGGTCCACGTCTGACAATTTCTCCTCCCACTGGCAGATAAAATCCCTGTAGGCCTGTGTTTCTGGCAACCGGAACTGGCGTTACAGGTCCTCTATGAACAGCGGGGTACCGGCGAGTAAATAAACCAGACGATTGCGGCACGACGTGTGGAGGCCGAGCACTCGCTATAATATATATATATATATATATATATATATATATATGTTTATATATATATATAAGGACGTCCGGTCCTATATTTTCATTTGCAATACGCGGTCATTCAAGAAGTTCAACAGTTTAATTTGTAGGGCTCTTAGCTCTCAGACGTTCTTACACTGTGTTCAAACACTTTGCCTTAATCCAGACTCTACAGATTTCTAGTGGGCTAACAACAGTCTCCAGCGCTATTGATAGTACTTAGTCCGTAATTGTTATCGTACCAAAGCTACGCAGCTCTAGATTAGAAAGCTGTCGAGCCCGGTGGCGTGGGGGCTTAAGTCTGCGCCGGAGGAGACACATAGGTGCGCGGGTTCGAGCCCCACCGTTGCACATTTGTATTTATGGGGGTCCGTCTATGAAGCAATGTGAAAAACAGTTCCGTGGACGTTAAATCTTGGCTGAGGGTCAGCCCGAAAACTTTAGATTAGAAAGCTAATTGTTTCAACGGAAGCACAAACGAACGTCGACAAAAGTAATACTTAAGCACTCCCTAACAAATAACGAAATGGCTATAGAACAAAAAAAATTCGACTTACGCATGCTTGCATTAAGTAGTAACTGGCTCGAGCTAAGCCGGCATGGTACATAATCAACACATCGCGCGCCTGGAAAAGCCAAAAGCCGAAAAGTGTCAAGGCAGAATCCATACGCGTATAGCCGGTGACGCCAGTAAGGATTGCCTTACTTGCAAGTGCCGCACTTCCTTCTGTGCGTGGTAGGCCGGCGGTCGTTATAGGAACTATTGCTCCCTACGTCCTGTACGCATACCACGGATTGCCCCCTTCTCTGTTGCAACGCAAAACCTACGCCGGCCTGACCGGCTTCATACGCAGGCCAGTTAAGGGACAAAGATAAGTCTACAAGGAATTTGCAATGAAGTAAGCAGTTGTGTTATTAGTAGTAGTAGTTGTAGTAGTAGTCGTATAAATCCAATTTGTCGTGACAATGTACGTTACTAATAATTTCAGCCGAAATAACTGACTGTGTGCAAAAAATCGCTGCCGGTGGTGGCCCGAAATGTTCTTCTTAACGTTACGCAGAATGTGTCCCGCTTCGCCGTCGAGAGGTTTGCGTGGCCCGCTATCCAGCAGCGGCGCTCATCGATTAAGTAACATTTATAGACTGCTTACGGCCTCCGTCCTGTCATTGGCTGACGGTTGTCGTCTGCCGCGGCCGCCGCAGGACCGGTAGAGTGCAGTCTTGGTATAAAAAGCCTTAATACTACAATTGCTACGTCTAGAGCCACCACAGTCGCTACAGTGTTATAGTACTCTGTTTAGTGCTGATACCTGTCTGACATTCGTCGCAGCAGACACGACCAGCAGAAGTAAAAGCTACTGTGCGCAAAATAGGCCTTTCCATTATTCTGTTATTTCCAGGTCTAGTCAAAGCTCAGTTGTTGTTGTTAAAGTAGCATGCTATATCGAAACGAAACACCAATGCTGATTTCACTTTAATTTCTGCCAGTACATGCGAGGCCCACATTCCGACAGTAAATATTACCAGGTTTTCGCCCTATCATCGTCGTCGTCGTCAGGTACGCGTGTAACTGGCAAAATATTAACTAAAATGAGGATGCAATATATATATATATATATAAACAAATCATCCATCACAAGAATCTATTAACGTGGTATCAACAATACGCCTGCTTACCATATGCATTTGCACCGAAGTCTACAGACGACGCATGCATGCATATACCTGCCGCCCGAAAGCAAGCAGGCTGTTTCTAAGAAACGCAAATTCTAACGACGTTCTTCACGCACGTAGGCCAACTTTGCTGTAGCAGTAGGCCAGTATCATGTTGCCCATACCCGTTTTGCCCGTATTTATAATCCGTAACTTTCAGTCTTGGGGGGTGAACATGTGGAAGGAAGAAGCGTGCCGTGATAGGGGTACGTGTGCGAGGATTCTAGCCCCTGATCGAGCCTCGCGCAGCCATTGCGAGAACGAGAGATCGAGGCAGAGCGAGCGAAGAAAACTGTGTAGGTTAGGTTTTTGCATATAAATGATATAACTCCATCTTCGCGGACCGCCGCGCGCCACTAGACTTGTGCGCCTCTGGCAGCTGCACGGTGCAGCAGCCGTCTTATTTCGAGACGTCCGGAGATCCCGCTTTGGGAGACGAACGGGAATATCATAATACGCTACCATATTCGCGTCGCATATCAGCGTCGACAGCGGTGACGATACCATTACCACCAGTTGAATTTGCAATTATATTACAGGAGATTACTTTTTTTTTACACTTAGGGTATTGTTGTTAAATTGCTCTCGACATGCGACGCTAACGACGCTGACACGGCCCATTGGCGGATGCAGGAAATTCCTAGCGCCTCCCGACAGTCAGCGAGGGATAGCAGGCCACCGGAGGCCATCAATCTCGATGCCAGAAAAATATACAACAAAGAACAATTCAGGCTTCCTTGACGGTGTCCACAATGTGTTATTAGTATACGAATTTTTAGTTATTTATAGTTAGTAAGTTACTGTAAATGATTATTTAGGCCAACTAGCAACAGCTGAATTTTGTTGGGTCCTAGATGCACGAACAATGTATTTTTAGCGCTAACCTAATCGGTACTTAGAGGTCTGGCCGTCGAACAGAGTTGTGGCCTTCGGATTGAACTGGCAACACATGCATTCTCATAATAATTGTTTACGCTTTTCCGTTAGACTGTCACGCATCCAATTTAATATAAATAATAGTGACCGTTCTGTGTATATTCTACAAATGGTTGTTATCAGCATTAGCCTTCATCCTCTTAGAGAACGGTTTTTGTGAGTCAACCGTTGTCCAGGTATTATCCATCGATCGGGTTCAGAACGAAAACTAGCGTCTATAATCATCAGTGCCTTGGACGGCACTGGCAGTGTAGTTTCGATTTAGATCGCAACCGAGTAAGTACAGTATCAAAACGTACGTGAGCCAAACAATGTACAACGTATCAAGCCTAAAAGCTTTGAAGCAGCTTTTTTTTAGACTCGTTTCTAAGCTCTAGTGTCTCCATTGTTCTCGAAGGTAGCACAAACAGATCCCTCAACCGAATCGCAGCTCTACGCTCACAACACATGGCGTACGTGAAATCAATCAAACAAGTAGCAGACATCGCTACACAGAGTAGCCAACAGGTCAACCGTCATATTTCCCCCTGATGCTGGCAATAATATTTCCTGCTCTCTACGAACGGCATCATTCATCGCTTCCATAGAGGAAGCTTCTATATTGGGACTGGGTCACAGCGTTGTTTCCCGCTGAGAGAGAGAGAGTGAGAGTTTTAGTAGTTATAGTTTGACTTAACGACATTTTCTGCACAGCGGTCGCGTGGTTGCTGCTGCTGATGCTGCTGTCGTTGTTGACGTTGTTCGACGGCCTGTTCGTCGTCTCTATGTTCCGAGAGGCAGGGAAAGAGGTGGTGGTCGTCGGATTTTGGCACAAGGGGCGGAAGGGGCTTGAAGAGCCACCGGCGCAATGAGAGACGTCGAGGGTCAAGAAAAAGAACGACGCGACCCAGGAACGTTGATGAGGACAACACCAGCCGCAGTGGTAGCGGCGGCAGCGGCGGCAGCAGCAGCGTCAACCAACTCTTCTTCCTGCTATCGACGAGGCGAAACAAACTGTTTTTAGCTGTCTTCAATGACGGTGGCGGCTGAGGTCAACGAGATTGTCCTCACGTCGGATCCTCACCGCCCGCCCCCAACCCCCTCCCGCCCCACGCACGACAGCATAAACCCGGAGGGAAGGTCAAGAAAACGACGCAGGACGGACAGGCTGTCGGGATAGTACGATGAAACTTGGGTCTCTCCCGTTAGCTCTCATCACCGTCGCCGTCAAAGGCGAAATTGACGACGATGACAGCAACAACAATACAACAACAACCACAGCAACAACACTACAACAACAGCAACAACAACAACCACAGCAACAACACTACAACAACAGCAACAACAACAACAACAACAACAACAACAACACAACAACAACAACAACAACAACAACAGCAACAACAACAACAACAACAACAACAACAGCAACAACAACAAAAACAATACACACATACAAAAAGTGACAGGAAAACTGAGAGAGAGAGAAGGAGAGTAAGGCATAGGACGCCTACGGAAGAAAGAAACAGAGAGAGAGAGAGGATTAGAGCGAAACAGGAAAGGTCAGACATGGACGGGTCGGCATAGACGATGATCGAACGACTATGTCAATGTCTGGGAGCCGGTCGACGTCGAGAGGGCCCGACGTCAATGACAACAACAACAACGGCCATGGTGACAACGACAACGACTTCGTGTTCGGCCCTGCGCCCTCCGGCACTCAACTCACGGCCAACATCAGCGCGTCCATAAATCTGACGTCTCAACCAACTACCACCATTCGCCCACGATCGCCCACGCCCGCCCCGGCGCAAAAGTCGCTCCCGGCCCCATTTGCGACGCTTCCACGCTACTAGAGTTGGGTCTATCTCCTGCCTGGTACTAGCTGGGCACCGCAATCACCAGCGTCCTTCTGGTGTTTCTGCTGCTGCCGCCGCCGCCGCCGCTACCGCAGTTACTCCTATTTAGGGGCAACAGAGGAAAAATGGGAACGGGGAGTTGAAGGCAACAGAGGAAAAATAGGAACGGGGAGTTGAGGGCAACAGAGAAAAAATAGGTATGGGGTCTTGAGGAGGGGGTTTGTCCCTACACCCCCTACCCCCCCCTCTCTCTCTCTCTTTTCACTTTTTTTCATTTGCTGTATCTCCTTGACTCTATTTCTTTCCTCCAGTCGCAGCTTTCTATATGTTTCGTTCTCGACCAACGCACGATCCATTTTGGCCATCTGGCCGGAAACCAAGCCGGCGGCGGCGGCTGCAGCAGCAGCAACAACAGGAACGGCAGCAGTAGCAGCATTAGAAACAGGAGTAACAAGAAGGGTCAAAGTTGGATCGACTGCGACGTGGAGCGGCGTGGCGGGCGACTGCAATAGCTGCAGCTTGCGGATAGATGCGCAGTCCGCCGCTTCTGCTACTGCTACTGTATGTAAGTTGGTGGTCTTAGGTCGTAGACGGACGGTGGTTGGCCGAACGGTGTGTCTCTCTGTCCGTCTGTCCGTCCTCCGTCGGATTGTCTGACCGAGTCGAGAACTGACTGAGACGGACCTCGACAAACACACAGACAGAAACCCACAGTCAGAAAGCCACTCGCACACACAAACACAAGCGGACACGGACTGCGAGGACGACGATGATCACGACGGCTACAACATTGAAAAAAAAACGACGTCCACGACGACAAGAACCGCGATGCCGTTGGATGGGCACTCACAGGACGAAACTCGCCTGGGAACAAAATTAAATTTCTACCCATCCTCTTGTTGCTCGAAGAGAAAGTTCAGTGCAGTGACAAAAGGCAGAGCTGGAGAGGGGAGAAGTGGGAGCGAGAGAGGGATAGGGAGGGAGAGAGAGAGAGATAAAGCGAAGGAAATGATGTGAGAGGCTAAATAAGAGAGAGGGTGAGCGGATAAGAGAACAGAGGTAAGGGAGAGAGTCATCAACAAGACAGCAAGAGGAGATGATGAGACCGGGAAAAACGCCAGCAAGCGAACGAGCCAATGAACGAAACAGAGAGCATGCGAGAGAGGGGAAAAAGGCAAAGCAAGATGCCAAAGCAAAGACATAGAGAAGATGACGACGAAAAACGAGAAGGTCCGTTCGCTGGGGGTATGGTACGTTCGTCACGAAGCGAGCGCAGATGGGAGAACGAGTTAGAAGACTTTCTTCTCCTCCACCATCCGGCCTTCTCCACCAAAGCTGAACCTTGGTGGACGACAACAGACAGTGGACGAAGAGAGGAATAGGGAGAAGCCATGGCGAGCAGCACAGATGAGCCTTGCACGACCAGCCAAGCAGCGCGGCGATTGAGTGTAGGGTCTGTACGGAGAACGAAACAGGCACAGGGCGCTCCGAGGGTACCAAGGGGCGCTTCGAGGGTAGCAAGGGGCGCCTCCGTCTGCTGCTGCTGCTGTTGCAGCCAGCCCCCTGTGTGTACGGCGGATGACCCACCCGCGGGCTAATTTCAAGTCGATGAAACGAACGCCCTTGCGCTGCCGAGACCCGCGAGCCAGTCAGCCAGCCAGGATAGAACGGACGACTGACCGGGGGACCGAAAGACCACGTCGACGACGGGTCAAACTCTGAAGTACGACGACGACATACTAGACGGACGACTTGACGAAACAAGGTCGAGAGGGAGAGAGAGAGGAGTAGGGAATAAAATGAGACGCACAGAAGCGCACACTGAAAGCGAGAAGGGCTGGCCGATCAAACGAAGAAAATATGCCTCTTGACTGTACAGCAGATAAGTCGAACTTTGTCGGCCTGTCCTCGTCCGGCTAGCTTGGCAAACTTCAACGAAGAAGAAGAAGAAGAAAACGATGGCGACGACGGTGATAATGCTGCTACTTCTAGTACTGGCCGCCTGAAAGCGTCTTGTGAAGTCGTTATGCGCTAGCGGCCGTATACCGTCGCCAGAGGTCATCGTCGTCAAAGACCCTTTTTAGAGTAGTAGCAGGTAGCAATTGATGTCAAATTCGCCCAAATCTGTCTGACCTGTAACTTCTGGCTACAGCCACAGCTATAGCCAAATAAAGCTCCACTGCTTAACGGCAACCATACGCACTCGTGCTACAAATATTACTACTTTTATGGCAAACAACAACAACAGCAACAACAACAACAACAGCTCTTACTGCCATAATTATCTTCCAGAAGTCCGGTACAGCAGAAGCAGGAAAAACAGCGAGATACGACAACGTGATGCGTTCATTGGCGTTCCTGTTACGTCCGACCCTATCCACCACCACCCCCCCCCCCGCCACAATATCTCCCGCTCCCGCAGTTCCCGACAATCCCGATCAACTCGCAATGCGATTCTACAACGACCGTAGGCAGGCGAACACCTGGTCGAATGAGAATGCTCGCGGATGCCGCGGACGACGCAAAGCGCTTATTCGCAACAGAGGTTGCCGCGCACGCTAACCGTGTGCCGCACCGCTTTCGGCACAGAACGCGTACAAGCGTTTCCACCGTGAAGGCGTATTCATAGCGCCGACAGCAGGATGGTTGAGCTCGGTTTCCCTGAGCCTCACCAAAACCGCCGCCGAAGGAAAGTATCGAGACGAAACAGGATGGATCTACGGGAAGACTTCAAAATGCGTGAGCGATGGGCGGTACCCATCCGCCAGATAAAAAACGTTCGACGAGTGATTTTGCTATTGTTGTAACGTGTGAATATATATATATATATGCATACACACGTAACAAGAAGAACAAAATCATTTGAGGAAAGCTTCTTATACGTTTTTGGATCTGCTCGTAGATCCATCCCGTTGTTTGCTGATACGTTTGACGGCCGCACTGACGGTGGCAAGGCTTAGGGAAGCAGAGTTCGATCATATACGAGAACATTGAATCCTACAGTATATATATATATATATATACATTTATATAGGAAAACAGCTTGTCTGCATATATATATTATTTTTATATATATAATGTTAAACACTGTCCTGTCAGAACCTCTATCGTTAGGGCCTAATGTTAGAAAGGACCAAGTCGGTATTACAAAGAAGAGGTTGTCCCAATAGAAGGCAAATACTCAGAAGGTAATAAATATGCTGCCGCTCTAAGCGCTCCTGGTACAAAAATGTGACATATGTATTTATGTATACATGTAAAGCGAATAATAATTCAATCATCTGTGAGCGCAAACGACTGTGGAATCTTTGAAAGGTCCGTAAACGGATCTTATTCGTCGTCTTTTCTAGATGAATTCTCTAGAAATAGGCATCGAACATTTCCAGTTACGGGCAGCAATTTTGAATGAGCTCTGGGAAGGCCTTACAAAGTATTCAGAGCGTATTCGGCGAGAACAGCATTTCAAAGACTTCGTGCTAAAATTGATTAGTTCTGACTCCGTTCTGACTCTAGAAAAAACGTTCTGGAAGGCCTATTACGCTTGAGGAAGACTGCTTGTGCGAAACTGTTGGACAGAATTCCCGAGCCACTACGCGTGAAGGGGAGAAAGGATAGTCTAGAATTAAAAACAACCTCCTTAAAAAATGTTTAGCCACGGACCCATAGATGGATTTTGGGGTCCGCCATACGACCATCGTCGTATTGTGTAGTCATAGTCAGAGAAAAGAAAGCTGAAGTTGATCTTATAAACCCACAATACTATTGAAAGAAGGTGACTTGACGTCTTGGTTAATTTTCCGGTACGACACTACATATAGAGAATATAGTGTCACTATATCTGCCGATTTAGTAAAGTGCTTAGGGCGGTTACACGCTTACTACATGTTACTTCATATATATTTATAGTTTGGATTCTGACGTACCAGTTCTTAGTAAATGCCTGCTTGAAGCCAGCCAGAGGCACATTTGAAATGATCAGATTTGCGTTCGTCTCCGTATGGTATTGTATTTTCTGTCTCAGCGCGTAGTTTTCCGCTCGTCGTGCGTTTAAGCGATGATGTAGAATACTGTGCACTCTAATTACCCTGTTTTTCTTAAATTTACTTCCGTTTCTGTCATCTGCCAGCATTTGTCCGAAACAACAAACAGTAAAGTAAACAACCGGAACTGAAGCGTTTTAGGCAAAATAAGAACATAAGGCAAAAGAAGAAAATAAGGCAAACATCAATATAGAATGTACCACTTACGCAAACTACCTCGCTTTCTAGAAAGCGCATTGTAGCTGCCGCTGCCGCCGCTCTGACACACCGAAGAAGAAAAGCAAACGAAAAGCGAGAAGCGGTTAACTAGTAGTTATTAGTCCTAATCAATTTACTAGTAGTTATTAGTTGATCAAACAGCTAAACAGTGACAACTTGTCCAAAACCGTGGTGGTTTTGCGGAAGCCAATAATCCTGACGGCCGCGATTGTTGTTGTTGTTGCTGTTATTACGACTACGATTGGCATCGTGTGAGTCGCGCTTGGCTCTACTACTACTATAATTGCATTGTATCCTGGCTCCAGCAGGGTCGAAAAATCCAAGGTCCGTGATTGCCGCATGTGAAGGGTCGCTCGAGGAACTCGAGGTTTTTCTTCTTGCGCTTCGGACTTTGCTCCTGTGTACGCACCGCAGTCGACCACCTGTAGTCAATGTTACCGAGTTTGATCACCTGGATTAGCGGAAGCTTATATATATATATATATATATATATATATATATATATATATTTATATAAACGTCAAGATGCTTCGGATAATAGAAACCACTATCTCAGCTCCATCAAGAATACTTATAAACCGTTTTTACCATGTGTGTCATAAACATTATATTTATATTAATAAACCCCAACATGGTGCATTTTAATTATATATGAACATGCGTATCACAAAACGTAGAAACCAGTTAGTTTAACGCTGAATGGCTGCAATCTTACGTGGCGACGCGTGCACGTACGGGCAAGACAGCATTTGATTGATATGTTGAGGACCATGTTGCACATATGAGTGCGGTAAATAGCAGCTTAATTTGATAACGATGAGCCAACAAATGGTCTAAGAACAATTAATCATTATTACTGTATTACTACAATAATAATTCTATGCTAATGCCTAATTGCAAACTAATAGAAATAAAACACGAATAGTTTCGACTCTCACACTCTATTCTATATACTAATTACTTAAGAATAACATCCATTAACAATTACTACTGCAATATAAAATCAGAATGTGGCTTTTATTTCTTTATATAGTTACAGATTTACTTGCGTATATATATGAGGTAACAATCGTCTCCTTATGAACGTATACACCGGATAAATTAAGTGAAAACATCACATATCCTACAGGTTCGGGCGCGTTCAGTCTAGCAGAGTTCCACGCACAGAGGCGGCGTTACCTCGCTGAATGCCCAGCGATAGTCTCTGATGCAGATACAGCTCGGACAGCTCTAGTGTCTCCTGTCGAACGATTGAGCGCCTGGCCGACACGTTGAATAAAATTGTGCGCCTTCGGGCCACGTTCCTTCAGTGTCTCGAAAGCCAGCGGGCGAAAGTCGTGGGGGTAGATGATACTGGCATACTTTCTGCACTTATTTGCCTCCGCCAACATAGACGCGTGACCAGCATGTTCCACTCCCGCGCTGACCATTGAAGGGGCTAATGAGTTAGTAACGGTTGCATCCCATACCTAGCATGCGACCCATCTCGCAAGATGTTAGTGTAAGTCCATCCGGTTGCTTTCCATCATTCCTGAGGCCAGCACGTTCGAGAATGCAAGGCAAGCCAGCACAGCTCAAGGCTCGGCTAAATGTCCCGTTAAGTGCTGCGTGTCGGACTCGACGACCTGAGCTTAAGGCACAAGAGAGACCATGGTGTGCCTGTGGCCCCACTTTGTTGCCGTATCTTCATTGGTGGGGAAATACAAGAGCTACCCCCAGGCGTAGCCCCGCACTAATCCAAACACTGTCGTCATCTAGTGAAGTGTCTAAGTGAGCACTGGGGAGATTTGTATCTAAGCCCCGGCGCCTTTTGCGGAGATCCCCTGCAGCCTGGCCTTATCAATCATAGTGGGGGTTTGCTCAAGGAGATGCGCAAATATCTTCTCCTTTTTTGGTACTTGCTTTTATTTGCTTTTGTTACTTAAAAAACTTCTAATTGTCTAGAAACTCTTCTACTGATTATACCAAAATATTAAAACAGTGAATCTACTCTAGAAACGTAGAAACACAAACATGCCTCACAAAATATAGACACCAGTGTGTGTGCTAGACATTTCAATATATATATATATATATATACTTTACCAGTTTATTGAACTTTTTTTCAGAAGGCGAAAAATGCATTTACGCTTCCCCACTGATATGATAGCGGTTAGTGTAAGACTAAACGTAGGGGATGGAGTAAATGACTCAGTTGGAGCCGAGCGCTTCACTCATTAAACTCCTGGTTCGGAATTGTGAACCGTTGCTTCGACACCCCTAGAGGGCGGCCTCATGCTGGTATGTACGATCGATCGCTCCACGATCATCTGCGCGGTCGATGCCCGCAGAACGGCCAGCTATTCCGGTATACAGACAATGCCGCACGCGCCTCGATATTACCCCGGCGTCGCAGAGAACGCATATATCGGTCGTTGCCTTGCCGATCCTTTAAGTGTACGCCCAGAACTGGCCATGCCCATTCAGCGTCTGGGCAGCGTAATTTGTCATTGCTCCGTTGTTGTGCCTTATACCGTTTGCGCAAGTCCTTGCTGATGGAGAGTGACCACGCGCGTCTCGTCGTTCCGGCAGGAGTGTCAGCCCACGTCTCGGCCCAGGCGCCGAGTGTGGCCTCTCGGAGCTCCGTCCACGATCTCTCGCCGCGTGTCCTCTGACAGAAGGCATACAAGAACGAACAGGATGTCTGTGGAGATCTTTTGGTACGACTGGCTATGCCGTATTGCCAGCCCGCGTTGGAAGTGGCGCAGGGTCCAGCGGGTCGTGACCGTCCTGAGCACAAAGTCTGGCTACACAGGTGCGGCATAAAGCGCGACTGCTTCTGCTTAACGGTTAGTGGGCTTCACTTGGCATCCGACGATCCGCCCTCCCGAGACAGTATACAGGCTGACCGGCACCGGCCGACACACCGTCTTTTGCGTAACCACTCCAATGTGCGCTAGGCACGTGATTCCTGTCCTCCTGGGTCACCTTCAGATACTTGGCGTGGCGAGACTTAGTGTGGCTTGCAGCCAGGTATATACAGAGCCTCGCTATGTGTTATGCTAGCTGACGATTTTTCCAGGAAATGTTTGAACCGGTTCCATGCGCAAGCGGCGATCACTCGTCCTAGTGCTAGAACGGCCACTTAGGCGACTGTCTTTGCGCCACTTGGCAGGTCGGCAAGCCGCAAGACACCATCGTACGCCACGGTCCATAGCACTAAGCGGAGCACCGAGCACTTTACGGCACTTCCGCCGTAACTGGATGAGTTTGACCTCGCGCCTAGAGTGTGCGCTCTTCCAGGTACAATGCGTCGTAGGTGGTGCGGGGAAATGCCTTTCTGCTCGAGCGCGTTCCTTGTCGTCAACCAGTTGGCGGTGTTGAACGCATTGCGGACGTCCAGCGGTATCAATAGGTGGTGGAGGATTCAATTGGTGATGGGAGCCGCCGCTGCTCGGCGCAAGCCGTCTGTATGACTCGCTTCACGGCATTAAGGTTAGAGCAGCCCTGCGAAATCCGTATTGGTTAGAAGAGGAAAGAGAGCATGTTTCGCCTCCAGATCATCATCATTGTTCCGGAGCTGAACGAGCACGTTTGCTCTGTGAACCTGGTGCTTAGAATTAAACCATTTAAATGACAATAGCCCAACATAATATCTAATAATAATAATAATAATAATAATACATTCTCACTATTAAACGTATATAAAAACCTGCACTACATACTGATACAATTAAATAAAAATAGCTCATACTGTCTCGTACACTCTCAATATTATAGAACAAAATAGATCGAAATGAAATCTTCTAACAGTTACTACTACTACTTCTACTACTACTACAAGTTACGATACAAATATAGCCTATTTTATTTTTTAATATAAGGTCACTTTATACTTTTTAACTTATTGTGGTACAATATTAAAATAGCTAAGCTACTCTGAGGTTTACAACTTTGTAATATGTCGTCGTTTTATGACGTTGTATGATAGCAGCTGACCGCTCTAACGCAATAAATCGCCCACGCATGTCCTATCAACATAATACTGTCATAACACTAGCTGTATCCTATTTCGATCTGCCTGAGTCCACTTTCGTTGCAATTCTATTTAGATTTACCGCTTGCTAGTCGTTTAATTGTTGCTCGCCAATGGGATTAAAGCGGGAGGTTACAACCAAATCACTAATAATTATTGCACGACTTCACCAGCAAAATCGCTCTTGCAATAATTATTGTCAAAAGAGACATCCCGATTTAGGGCTGGGTTACCACAAGGCCCTCCGTGTAGTTCGCAAATGTGTCGGCATCGTTGACATGTATGTGAAGGTTGCTTCCATGTGTTTCAAATTAATTCTGTCGACTCGTAGTTTTATCTTGAGGCTGCAAAAACAGAGAACGAAAAAAAAAAAAAGAAATAATAGCCGTTCTACAGGTGTTTCATGTGGGCACATCTACCTCAAGAACTTTCGACTTGACTCACAGTGAGCCATAATTTCGACATAATAAAAAGTATGGTTCAATTTTCAACTGTACGCGAAAAAGAAAATAGAAACGCAAACATTTGTTTTATTAGATAAGGCTGAGCTCCTAACATCGCCTTTTTTCTCATATTTCACTATAGTTCTCCGCGACTAACCGATTGAGTTCAACGAACATGACATTCACTTGCAATTACTGCGTTTAAAGCCCAAAGGCAGACAAACGCTTAAAGGCATTCCGCCGATTTTTTTAAACGGGCCCGTTTACTAGCGGAACCGCTAAACCTGATTAAACCTGATCTTCAAGCGATCGTATAGTGACTAAAAAATCAATTTTTAAGCAAAGTATTATGATTCCGTTACATTAGACGTAGCCCAAGAAACGCATCAAAAAGTTATCATCCCGTTTCGCAGTGCTCCGTCGCCTGTACTAGCTTTAAGAGGGTTCTAGTCAGACACATCGTCAGTGTATGACTTTAAACAAATTATTCGATGCGACGCAACATGGTGTGTTTCGGCGATCTATGTGTATGCATCTGCTAAAGATGACGCACGACTGGGCGTTACACATAAACACCAACAAATATTACAATTCATTTTGATCAGAAAGTGCTTTCGACAAGGTCGATCAAAACATTATAATTAACAACCAGAAAGCACTCGAGATCCATCCGCAGACCTGCGAATGGTTCGCAGAGTTTATTCGCGACAGATCGTTCCGAGTCTCAAGCCTGGAGACGGCTTAAACAGCCTGCGCCCGGCACCGTCAGCGTTCCGCAAGGGAGCTGTACATAAGTTTTGTACATTTTTCTTAGACACATAACTCTATATACCACCGAGTATTAAACACCCTTTGTACGCAGACGATCTCAATATATATATAGTGCGCTTAACTCCTTCTCTACGCACTTAGCACTGCAGTCCGCTGTGGACGGCGTCAGTCGGTGATGCATTGACAATGGTATGCAGCTCACTGTTCACAAGTGACTCGTTTTCACGAACACAGTTCTTCCGAACTAAGCTACTTATTCAATAGGTCAATACTGCTAATGTGACACGGGGTCTTGGAGTCTTAATCTCGACGTACCTTACCTTCTGCACATATATCTAACAACTAGTGAAAACAACATCTACTTGTGAATGTGTTGTTTTGCTGTTCAACGGTTACTATATATCTTTGTTTGTACAAATTGATTGTGTTGTCCAAACAATTATGCTCTTCACCCACATGGCATCCACATTTGTGTAAATACATACGTACAACTGAAGGTGTGCAAAGGAGATTCTTAAAAAGACTCTATAGAATGTGCGACCTCGAAACAAACGACGTTGTTTAACCATCCGTAATGGGCATACTTAGGAAAAATGACAAACGGTTTCTAGCTCAACTTGTGAGTGCGGATCTTATTGAACACGTTTTTACGGCCGAGTATTTTCCTTTCATTGGAACAATCTCTTCTTTGTAATATCGGTCTGGTTCTTTCTAATGTTTGGTCCAAAAGCTAAGGTCTCCGAGAGTCTATACCCCTGTCTCTGCTTACCCCCAAGGCTGTACATTCTTTTACAATATGTTCAATTGATTAATTCGCTAACCCACAAGATCGGCATTCTGTACTTTCCACCTCCCTATATTTAGCTCGTTGTATCCTTAAATCCAACTGCCTTGGCATCTGCCCATAGCGCACACGCTCGTAAATGATCGTACACCCATTCTACTCCGCTCCTTTTTCGCTTTCCTCTCCACATATACCTGCCGGGCTCGATCTGGAACTTACCGCCAATTTCCATTTGCCCGTATATGATTGTTTATTTTCAATTTCATTATGTTTTCCAATACCCTCACCCTTGCCCAATGCTGACTATTGCACTCAATCTCTCTCTAGCTGCAAAACTCTGCGATCCCACTTCGTTTTGATCCTTAGCGCCATATTAATTACCTGCATCTGTTTAACCTACATTATATTTGTTGACATTGTTGATTCTGATACTAAATCTCAGCTTACTTTGTACCTGCCTTTGAATACATTTTGATATCCTCCTTTCCCATCAACAAACTCCTTAGCAAAATTAAAACGGCAACCCAGTGCAAATGTTATTACTTATCGTTGTATTGTTTCTGACTTCTTTCCCGACTCCGCGCTGTGGACGAGAGCGACAAAAGCAAAAGTCAATCCTGGTATATACATAGCCTTTCATATACTTCATATTACTAAATATTTATTAAACTCGCAAAGACCCTTACACCTTACTACATTTCTTCCTCTATGAGCCTTCTTTCTCTGCAATATCTTCTCGTCCTCTAATAAATCGTCCTCTGTAGTCACTGTCTCCCCAAGGTACTTGTGCTAGATATGCTCATACCAAGTACAATTCCTCTGCTGCTTCTCTATATGCATTCAACATTTGTTGACCTTCGCTAGTGCCTCATCTTAACACTACCATATTGCCAGCAAGCACCTGCTTTTTTGATCTGCCATCGTTAATTCATGCTTTTAAACCTTCGTGCTATTCTCTCTATATACATTGCAAAAATCGCCAATGACAACGGACACTCTTCCCTGATTCCCCTTAGCGACTACAGGCGTTCTAGATTGTCTGGCTGCTATGATTATCTCATTAAAATGTGTTATTCCTGTAAATTTATTCTAGTAACCCCAGTAACCCAGCTCTGCTCAAAATCCTCCTTCAATATAATTTGATACAACGTTGTTCTGTGCACCATATCATATGTTCTTAAGGTGAAAAAAGCCCTGCCACACATCCCTGTCCTTGCTTTTTCGGTGCCTTTACAGACTGACTTTACGAAAAATAGAATCATCTAATTTAAAATTTTTTCTAAATCCGCACTGCCATTCTCCTATTTTCCTGTATAGATATTCGATACGTTATAGGTGTATTTGTGATTGGTCACCTATCTTGTAAAGTGTCATTACCTACCTCCGAGAAAAATCGAAACTCTTTCATTACACCAACTGTCTGAAGGTCTGCCCCCTCTAAATATATCATAAAATTGCTTCGTTATATATATATATATATATATATATATATTTTTTTTTTTTTTTAAAGATTTTTGTAAGGCAATTGCCCGTGTACGGTTGTATTCATGTCTTGGCTAATTCATATCCACTCCGGCATTTACCTTGTCTAAATTGGAAACCATGCAAACCAATTTAGGAGTGACCGGTCTGGGTCTCGAACCCAGTCCTCCCGGTTGCAAGGCAAAGGCTTTACCACTAAGCCATCTTGCTCGGTTGTAGATAATACACGTACTCTTTTCTCAAAGCCTAGATAAATTCTTCTAAAATTCCGTCAAGACCACAAGCCGTTTTTGGATTTAATTTGTTCACCACGCCTTCGATATTATCTGTTGTGGTCGTGATCCCCGCTCTATTTGTCGCCTTTTCTACACGGTTTATACCAGTCGTCGAAAATAGTACTAGCAATGTATCTATTTCCTCTATTATGTATATTGTTACTTGTTTTGTTGTTTTTTTTTTTCTGTCTGACATAGTCCCAAAATTGTTTTGCTCGCTGTTCCTTTGGAGCCCCCAAAATCCTGCTAAATTCCCTCTCGTCTGCATTTTTAATTGCATCTTGTATAAAAGCTTAAGCTCTATCTCAGGCTCTCTTGAAATTGGCTTAATAGTAGTTTGTCTTGTCTGTGTCCCGTCCCAATTATATGTCCGCTACTCTATCTTTTCCGCTCCAATATTGTCCTGTTTATTTAATCACTCCACCACCCTCGCTCCCCTCATTTTAGAACTCACTTCCCTATCTTACAGTTCTTGTCATATGTTCCCATGCATCTCGTCCACCAGCGTTTCTTCACTTAACAATAAGAGATCCTTTATGTATTCTAGTTTCGCCTATTTATATTTGTCCAAACATTTCTTTTGTATAACTACTCGGCTTCTTCTTCATCCCACTTACATCTACCCTATTATGATTACTTTCAATATTGTTGCTTTCCTTTCATCTGAATTTTTCTCTTTCATATTTCCCCTACTCAGTTATCTATTTTGATTTTTGGAAAAAAAAACTGCCACGTCGCTTGGTACTATATACCCCCCACAACTGCTTATATCGTTCCTTCCAGGTGTATATCTATAACCACTACATCTTTGGTTGTTATCCTAACCCCAAACCTGTTTTCCCCATTGTCCGTATTCCGATTTGTACCATATTAATTTTATCTTGTAAATCAGGCGGCACTTCCATTCCACACAAAGGCATTCCTGTTTTTACCATGACATCGACACACCTAATTTTTAGCAATTTACATAGCCCTACCCACTTACCTCTTTGCCTTTTTCCTTTCATATTTATCGTGGCAACCCGAACTTCGAATGGTACATTGCTCCTATGCTTTCCTTTTGCCCTCCTCGCTCTTTTGCCTCTTATGTCAACCTTTAACTTCGTCTCTCGATGCCACTGAAAGCCAACCATCTAATGATCTCCAATGCCCCCGTGATCGTCAGTGCTCCTACGTGTTCCTCTCTCTATCGAGAAGTACCTCCCATGAACCCGACCCCTCCCCCCGTGCCTGTATTTCCTCCTAATATCCCACTCGTCTCCGTTTCCATATTGCCCCCTCCTGTCTTTCTTGTGCCTGTATCTCTTATCCAATCCAGTGTGGTGTGTCTGCACCCGAACGTTTCCTCCTCGTTTAAATGCCCGACCCGCGTGCCAAACACTTTTCATTTCGAATTCGCAATTCCCCTCGCTGACACGTTTTTGTTGACTCCACGCCTGCGTCTACCTCCAGTGCTCCGTTCTTCCCTATCCCACTCAGGCATTTTTACTAAAATATTTGATCGATGAGGTTAATTTAGCCTACTAAATGCAGGAAATAAAGCATACGTGTAAAACCAGCTCTAGACTACAATTTGTCATTCTAACTATCATTATTACTACGGTTGATTATTATTATTAGTACGCTTTAATGCAAATGTTTATAATTTACCCAACCTGGGTGTTAATACACCATAATAAACATTACTACGATTGCTTATCAAAATTAATTAGAGTACAGTGGCAAACCAAACGAAATGCAGCTTGTTGCCTAGCTCCGGTAAGCTATAACGATCTAGCCGTTGTTATATGGTACGCCAAAACATACATTTTTACATAGACATGTTTCCGGGCGTATGTACTTCTTCAAAACGTACATTTGGGCGTATGTATGTACTATATTAATGACGGCTGGCCGGCCAGTCGAAGCCTTCCTGGCAAGGCCTAGTGGCACGCTAGGAGGAAGCGAGTGAACGAACGGGCGAGCGAGCGACCGGGACGCAAGAAACGCAATCAGTGCGTTCTCTGCAAATTGTCTCCTCGCCAACAGACATCATTCCGGCAGCGTGTCTTCCGCAACGTTCACGCAGGAGTTGGTTTTCGTCGTAGAAGGTCCTTTTTTTTCTGCTGGGGGTGCGTTGGCGGATGCAGCGGAGACTCCGACTTGAGAGCACACGCCGTCGCGTGAGTCGCTTGGCGTCGAAACGCCTCTATATGCTGCTGCCGCTGCAGCTTCTGCCATTGCCGCTGCTCTATATGCAAATTGTTTGTGGAATGTCGACGACGAACGTGAAATTGGAACTGCGTTACCGAATTCTTCACTACGGCGCAGCTGCCGACTGCCCCACCGAAGCGACCTTAACGCTTCAGAACGCAATGAATGCCAACAAGTCTACTACTACACCACTACTACTACTACTACTACGACTACTACTACTGCTACAGCTCCGCCGACATGCCGACTTTGAGCTGAATGCGCAATTTGTCATTTACATCATCGAGCTGAAACCTACAGAAGATCCTTCGACCTGCAGCGGCTATGACGATGTCTGAATCTACGTCAGTGCAGTACAAGTCAGCCACACCAGCCGTTTGCGATATAGTTAGTATTCGGCAGTTTTTCCTCGAAAACGCGTGAAACGTTGTTTTAATGTACGAAGGCTATTTAGCTCTTGTGCGCTGGGTTACTCCGCCTGATGACACAGCTCCGCAGAACTGTATATGGCAAACTATTTGCATTGCTAAATTCGCGTGCTAGTAGTTGATACATATCTAGCCCGGATAGTCCGATTACATATACCTGTTGCTCACAGCTCGTGGCCGTACGAGTGATTTTACGATTGTCTAGTTAAACATTTTTATATATATATACATATATAAATATACATATACGAGGTGTGTTCAAAAAGTATCGCGACTTTTGAATTTTCGCGGGTTACGTATATTCGAATTTCGATTTTTTGTGGCGTTATGTTGGTACTCATGTCTCTCACTTATGCCGACAAGCTCGGCCATTTTGAATGTTTACTTAATTGTTGACAGCTGCTTTGCTTGCACGTGTTTTGGATCGTCTTCGATTTTTACCTATTCAAAAAAATGGATCAAAGAACCTGTATCAAATTTTGTGTGAAAAACCAAATTAAGTGCGCGGATGCATTCCGAATGTTGACTGTGGCATACGGAGAAACTACCTTGGACCGAAGCAACGTTTATCGGTGGTACAAAATGTTCTCAGAAGGCCGAGAAGATGTGAACGACGAAGAGCGTGCCGGACGCCCGAGCACTTCAACAACAGACGAAAAAATTAATGAAGTGGAGAAAATGGTATTGGCCAATCGTCGAATCACCGTTAGAGAAGTTGCTGAGGACCTAAACATATCGATTGGCTCGTGCCATTCGATTTTTATCAATGATTTGGGCATGAGACGGGTCGCCGCGAAATTCGTACCAAAATTGCTCAATTGCGACCAAAAACAGCATCGCATGAACATTGCTAATGAGATGTTGGACTCTGTCCGCGACGACCCAAATTTGCTCCAGAGGGTCATAACTGGTGACGAATCGTGGGTTTATGGTTATGACGTGGAAACCAAAGCTCAATCATCTCAATGGAAGCTGCCGCACGAACCAAGACCGAAAAAAGCGCGCCAAGTTCGGTCGAATGTGAAAGTTTTGCTGACAGTTTTCTTCGATTGCAGGGGCGTGGTGCATCATGAGTTCTTGCCACAGAGTAGAACGGTCAATAAGGAATATTACCTGCAAGTTACGCGCAATTTGCGCAAAGCAATCCGCCAGAAACGCTCGGATTTGTGGAAGAACAAAAATTGGCTTTTGCACCACGATAACGCCCCTGCTCACACATCGTTGCTTGTGCGCGAGTTTTTGGCCAAAAACAACACACTAATGATGCCGCAGCCACCGTATTCCCCAGATCTGGCCCCCTGTGACTTTTTCTTGTTCCCTAAACTGAAGAGGCCCATGAAAGGACGACGTTACGCTACGCTTGACGAGATAAACCCGGCATCGAAGGAGGAGCTGAACAAGATAAAAAAAAATGTTTTTTTGAAGTGCTTCGAAGATTGGAAAAACCGTTGGCACAAGTGTATAATATCTCATGGGGATTACTTTGAAGGGGACAAAATAGATATTCATGAATAAATGAATAATTTTTGAAAAAACACAAAAGTCGCGATACTTTTTGAACACACCTCGTATATATATATATATATATATATACATACATATATATATATATATATATATATATATATAAGGGTAGTTCAACAAGTTCTTAAAATGAGCTTTTCGGAATTCGAATTCTGGCGCGCTTTCACCGCTAATGGAAACTGCAACTTTTCGACTGCTAGCAGTCAAAATATTATGGTGATTGGCCGTTGCGACTTCGTTTGATCGCTTTTCCCGTGCAACGTATCGGCGTGATTTTGAAAATGGAGAAAACAGAGTTTCGAGTGGTTATCAAACATTTTTTTTTCAAAGGTTGGGTCGAGCCCGGTGGCATGGTGGCATGCGTCTGCGCCTCGCAACCGAAGGAGACACATAGGTGCGCGGGTTCGAGCCCCACCGTTGCACATTTATTGTATCTATGGGGATCCGCCTATGAAGCAATGCGAAAAGCAGTCCCATGGACGTTAAATCTTGGCTGAGAGTCAGCCCCGAAAGGATTTTTTTTATTTCAAACGTTGGAATGCAACCTAAGTGAAAACTGAGTTAGACGAGGTGTACGTTGACTCTGCGCCATGTTTGCCACTGTTTCCAACTGGATTAATGAGTTAAAAAGAGGTCGCAGGAGGACCGAGGATGAAATACGTTCAGGACGCCCAAAAACGGCAACTGATGAGAAAAACTTGGAAAAAGTGCGGAAAATCGTTGCCGCAGATAAGCGAGTGAACATTAGGGAGATAGCGGAGGCCTTGGGGATCAGTTTGGGTAGTGTGCATTTCATCCTGCACGAGAACTTGAAGATGAAAAAGCTCAGAGCAAAATGGGTGCCGCATTTGCTCAACCAAGGCCAAAAAGACGCGCGTGTTTCCGCTTCACAGCGAAATTTGGCCAAGATGTCAAAAAATCCGTCGGATTTTTGGCATAGATTCGCGTTTTTCCACCCATGAAGAGGTTAAGGCTGCTGTCAATGCCCAATTTCAGTCTAAAAACGCGGAATTCTACTCAAGAGGTATAATGCTTTGAAATATCGGTGGGGAAACAAGTATTGAGCTTTTCGGGGAGTATATCGAATAAGAAAAAAATAAAAACAAGACTTGGAAAATTCTTGGTTTTCATTTTAAGAACCTGTTGAACTACCTGTATATATATATATATATATATATATATATATATTCCAAAACAAATAGGCATGAATAGAACGAAACAAGCGGATTTTGTCCGACGCTGAATAGTGTGCCTCGAACGAAAAGACCGTATCGGTTTAAGATACGATGATATTATACGGTTTAAGATCTGATATTATTATAATTCTTTTATTCAGAGATTATCTATTAATCTTAATTTAATAAAAACCAACACATTGTCTTCTAAGCATCGCTTAATTAAATATCGTATAGCTATTATAGTCTACATACCTAGACGCCTCGGGGAGAGCTTGAACGCCTGGGGTAATTGGCGTAGGTGGATAAACGGTCAGTTCAGCCAGCCGAGACATTGTCAAGCCGTGAGCAGTTTGCCGAAAGGATTAGTTTCGGTCGAGCTAAAGCGACCGCGTTTTTCCTTTATCCGAGCTGTCACGGAACCACTTGGGACAAAAACGATATCTTTCTCGGGGTGCTTGTAGATAAAGCCCAAGTCGGGCAGCCAGATGCAAGCATAACGAGTTACTGTAGCTGCTGCTGCTGAAAACAATCTTCCTATTGCAGATGGAAATAGCTTCCTCTTTCACACATGAGCAGCCAGATTGTTCAACATTAAAGTTGGTCATGGTAACGTGCCAAATTGTTCGTTTCAGTACAGTTAGTTGCCAATTATAAGCTTCGGAAATTTTGTATGTGCTAACAAATCATAAGGAATTGTTAGATACGGTGCTTTGTATTGCCGACAACATTTTCATTAGAAAATGCATACGACGAATGTGACAAAACAAGCTACCTGTTTGCAATCAGGTAATGTTCTTGCTTAGCAGATCAAGGCACTGTGATTCTCCACAGTGCCACACATCATCTACCTTTACTTATTACTATATACAACTACCTTAGTAACCTGTACTGAAATATTGAGTTCTTCTTAATACGATCAAACACTCCTTCACAATGCATGCTCCAAAGCTGGCAAAATACAGATTGGGGTCACCTGTGACGTCGTGACGTATTGCTATTTATGTTATTGAATTGTTGTATTTTCTCTCTAAGTCTCTCTCTCTATATATATATATATCTGTCTTAGTTCTCCTCATTTTCTTGAAGGCTTGGTGCGTTTAAAAGAGCTATAAATATGCATGCTTTGCTGTGACGTAGGAGACAGTATATGTTATATACAAAAAAAAACTTAGCAGCACCTGCAACCGTATCTACCTGGTCACGACAGACCACTCCACCTCCACAAATCGCCCCCTACTGAACTAGTTTGCTTTAACCGAAACCGAACGGCAGCAAGGCCGAACCAGGACTATACCAGAACGTCCGCGCAGGCTGATTATTGAGGCTGACACCCCCACAACCACCACCACCGGGTCCGGCTTTGATCGTACCTCGCACGCACATCAAACACGATCCGATATTGATGAACAGAAACGACGTCAGCCGTCGTCGTCGTAGTAGTAATAGTAGTTGTAGTAGTATTAGTTGTAGTAGTATTATATAAGGCTGGCAGAAGAAGCTGCAACACTAGCAGCAAGTGAATACGTTTATGGTAACTCGATCAAGTGCTGGATTGGTTGGTTGTATTGGTGGTTGGTTTTTGCTAGTCGGACCAAAGCCCCACCGGTGATTCATGCCCTCCCTATTCATCTTCAGCGGCAACAGAAGTAGCTGCAACAGTCACTAACTGGCAATGATCGACACGTGTGGACCGTTGGACGACCACACACACACACACACACACAGTCCAACAGACTCGATAATTCAACGTCCGCCGACAATGTCCATTCATCACCGGTTGCCACCGGTCGGGGGGGGGGGGGGGTCACACACAGTCGTCATACACGACGTCGTATTCCCTGCTGATAGGCGGCCACCATTTGCGACCAGTAGCGAAGACGTACCCAATAAGAAGAACTTGTTCTTCGTTCGGTCGGCCGCGTCAAAGGTTCCGTGCCCGGTTCTATAAGTGTACCTACCGTCGGTGTTTCATATGTGGCTACAGCTGCGTGCGTGAAACACGTCAAGCCGGCCGGCGCAAGCGGCATACGCGCATGAACACACTCTTATACACCTACTCTACACTGAAGTAAGCTCATACGAATACGGATAGTGTGTGGCATACGGTGCTTGCAAGCCGAAGGTCCGCTGTCAAGCAGAAAATAACTGTCAGTGTCTTCAAACATCTTAATTAGGTTATCAGTAACCTAATTACTGTTTCGTTCTAAGAGCAAAGACGCAACACATGCACACAACGAGAAGAAGCTGAACGGGCGCTCGTATATATATATATATATATATATAATGCAAAACTGCAATCCCTTATTCGGCTGTCATCTTTAACTGTCAAATAACAGTCAATATGCAGGTATAATGCAGTATACTGCAAATTAACCAATATTTAAAAAAAAACATATTTGTTGTAAAATTGCCAGTGAGTTAGAGAAACTAATTATCAAATAGCAGCCAAAAATGCCGGTACCAATAGTGCATTAGGCTTTCCGTGAAACCCTTCTAGAAAAACGTCACATACACAGTGGAATTGTTGCCAGGAAAATCATGGAAGACGAGATGTGCTCTCGTTTAGGATTGGGGACCAGAAAGTCTCTTCACTTTGCCTCGGTTAGGTCCACGGGTTTTAGGCCCGTAGGGGACGGAGGATAGTCTAGCATTGAAAACAACCTTCTTATTTTTTACTTTTTTTTATTTCTAGGTCTACGGGCAAGCACCTGTGATCGAGATTAAGTAATTTTGCGTTGCATGTACAAAATGATAACGTTGGAACAGGAATATGCGTGCGAGGATATCATATAGGGGTACTTAAGGGCGCGGAGGGGCAACGTGCCTGCACCACCCACTCCACTGTCTTGGAACGAATACTCGAAATCAGCCAGGTCTGGTTGATTTCGACGAAAGCAAAGTTCTTTATTATGCCTTCTTGTACGTATGCGTAATTATGTTAAACAATATGGTAGCCTACGATAAAAGTGTTTCATCAAGAACTATTTAAAGGATTCAGCTCCAAGGTTCAGTGGGTGCGAATTGCTTTTGCTGTCAAAGGTAAAGCGTAAGTTATTTCAGGGATGTTAGAAGCATTAGGAGTCGATAGTGATATGTGTGATGGAGCAGAGTCCAGATTCTTCTTCTCCAACGTCTAGCATAACGCCAGGCCAGACAAAATTCCACTGGGGAAATTCCAATGTTTTTACTGCTGTGCGTACCGGCGCAACAACTTAAACTTCTGCAGGCGGAACCTATGATTCGCTAGTATGCCTAGTACGTTTGATATATGTTTGCCTGTTTGAGTGCAAGTGGTCGTTGTTTTTACGCTGCAACGTTGCTGAAGGAATTGTTAGACAGAAGGAGATTCAGAAGCCGAATTATTGCGTCATTGAGTTTCGCTTTAGAAAACTCTTTGAGATCAGCACGTTAATTATTGGCTGGATGCCTAAAGTGTACACAGTCAGCCATCAGACCAAAAAGTATTTAGAGCGCGTGTGGCTGAAGAGTATTAGTTCTGTTTCGATTGCTGTAGCCTCTCTTGCATAGCGTATATATTCAATTGTTCAATTCAGTTCACGGAACCACATTTGACAACGCTTAAGTTCTCGGTAAATAATACAGGTTGAAAAAGGTGAATCAAACAATGAAGCACAAAATCATTTTCGACAAAATCCAAGGAGTGCTTTGTATAAACACTTTACATAAAAGGTTATCACATTGGGTATTGATCGTCGCGGGAACTCTTATACAGAATTAGGTGCGTTTGTTAGAACGCCGAACAATAGATGAGGCACGCTCGCGAACGTACATACAAACGAAGTACAGCATCTTCACAACACACACAACGACAACAACAACAACAACAATTATAAGTAAAGACACTTAGATATATATGAATATGGGTCAATCTGAATGTGGGTCCTTCTATGACACGCACAACAGTTCCGGAATATACCTTGATCATACTGATTTAGACTATAAAATTAAACGCTATTAATTGTTTTATTTCGTGAACGCAGAAATGTTTCGTAGTGAGGCATCGAATGTGTTTGGGAACGTAAGTCCAGATTTCAGAGCAGATACTGAGAGCACTGCAAAGTTGCACGCCTAGCTAACGTCCGGCTGAGGATAGAAACTAGATCGTCGAAATGCAATCTTCGTAAGCACCCCGCAAAACCTTGGGAAGTGTTGCATGATAACATAGAAACCCACATATATAATACGCGTATGAACGTTTTCCGCAGTGAGTAGGCTCAACTAGACTGACGAAGTCACGAAATGATGGAAATAGATGATAGTGTACTTTCGGTGAGAGCATCCGATATTCGGAGAATATAGAATCGAGAAATGTACACTCAAAACATCTTTGCCTGGGCCCATTTAGTAACCTCAGGTGCAGCACGCTGCTTTTGGGCCATCATGATTTTCGTGCCCAGCGATCGTAATTCTACACAGACTGTAACGTCTGGTAGATCTAGACGAATGCTGAAGTATCATCGCCGGTAGAGTGAGATCCAGCGGATCTATGCTAGTTCACTCTTTTCTCTCCTTTGGAAAAAATAGAAAACCAACGAGTTAAGAGTCATGAGAATTGCGTGATGGCGTGAGATGACGTGAGCTCCCAAGAGGGCCCCAAAGGAAACGCTTGGTAAGGAATTTTCCGTGATGACTAGCTCCTATTGAGTCAAAATGCATATAGCGTAACATATAACTGGGTTCACGCAAGCCAAGTACCGTTAAACAATCATATAAGGCCCTTGCATTTAAATGCTTTATGTATATATATATAAATATATACATATATATATATATATATATATATATATATATATATATATATATATATATATATATATATATACATATATATATATATATATATATATATATATATATATATATATATATATATATAGAAGAAAAATGAACTATGAGAAATATAGCTGCCGTCACGGAAATATAGCCGCATATACCCTTAGCAAGATCTAGACAATTACGTGGCTCGAGTAAAATAGATTACCAGCGAAGTGGCCCGGAAACTGACGTTGCAATTCCAACGAGGTCCCCTGACGTTGACAAATAGTGGCAATCGCGCGTTTCGTGGCGATTAGAGAACAATAAGCGTAGGGGCGTCAGAAAGGCGCCCGCTGGCCCATTGCCGCCGTTGCTCGGCTAGGAGACAGAATGAAAGAAGCAGATCTGCGCGTAGCAGAGGGGTACTGCTGCACTCGTCGCGGGGGCACAAGAGGTCAAATCCAATACTCTTGCATGCAATCCAGTATATAGCCTATACAGATAACAACGCTGTTGGCATTATGTTTGTCATTTTTGATGTTGAAGTTAATGTTAAAATTCGGGTGAAGATTTTCGATGCATTTATCTGCATAAACAACATACTGCATAAACAAGCGGGGACTCACGCTGCACAAACCTGACATTTTTATTGCGCCACAGCGTGCAGTTACACAATGCTGAGAATTTAGACAAATTTCTATGTTCAATTATACACAGTCACTATGCTCTACCGCCAAAATTTGATGCAATACTAGTATATTTTAAACAACATCACAGTGGGATAAAGAGTACGCACAAACGGTTAGTAAACGTAACATGAGGAGTCTACCACTTTAAAAGGTTAATTGAGACCAACGTAAATTGTTCACTCGGATCACTAGGGTATCCGTACCGTTGACCTAAACTAGGAGGTTTAATGAGGTTCCATATATTATAGGTGTTTGGAGTAGTATGAACTGAACCTTTGGGAAGCCTCTCTAACAGTCAAAGTTACTGAAACTGCTCAGATGAAAGCATGCAAATCAGTGGATTTTTGACGTTCTTATCTCCACAATGCATGAAATAAGCGTAAGGGCTGCATTCTGCAACGCTGCCTGAAGGGGAGACGGACGACGCACCTTATATCGACGACAGGTGATCAGCTTCCGGGCTCAAGTGTCTCATTCTAACTATATCCTTTCCCACTAGGCATCTGGAGTCAAGGTGTTCATTTTGTTGTTTATAAAACTGAAGAGACGAGAGAGTTCGAGAGGTAGTGGCGTATAAGACTGGGGCAGATAGTCCAGTGACTATGTATATATATATATATATATATATATAACAGAACAACCATTTATTTTGCATTATGTATGTGGGACACATTCACGAAGGATTAGCTAAGCCGATGTACTTTTTTTTTTATGGAGGAGGGTTAAATACTTTTACGTACTGTTGCTGCAAGTAGAAAAGGAGAAGGTCCCAATTCATATCTCGAGCAGTGTGGGACTCGATCCCAGCGGATGGATGTTAGCCCGCTGAGACCCATACCCACTAAACGCACCTCCCCCCTTAAGCTTCACTCTCTGATGGCCCAGATCTCCATAGAACAGTACTATGGGCCATCAGGAGAAGTGGCGAGTGCCACTCGGATCATTTGGCCGGGGTCACTCATGGGTTTCCCCAACGTTCGACGTGTCCTGTACTAACACCTTCGAAGCTGCGTCATTCGGACTTGCGTGATCTTCTAGTACAGTCGGCGGAAATCTTGCTCTTCTGAACCTTCCCAAAGCTCCTTTCTCCTTCACCACCGCCGTAGCCATAGCTACTCCTAGCTTCCATCCTAAAGTCGTGCCGCATATGTAGTCTACGAACTCCTTAAGGGTTCCTCTGGGGGATCGGAAATGTTTGCTCCTCTTCCGTCTCCCTCACTAATCCATTTGTTTCTGAGTTTTGCGACTGCTGTGGCTCTAGCCTGTTCCAGTACCTGGCACTTTAGGAGAGTGTGGGTCGGATCATCATACGTTCCCTCTTGGCAGTAAACACAGCTCGTTGAGGGAACTTTTACAATTCGAAAGAGGTATGTCTGGAAGTCCCCATGTCCCGTGAGGATCTGAATGAAGTAATGGTTTAGTTCTCCACCCGGCCGTTCAATCCATTTTTTAATGTTTGGGATGAGGGATCGGAGAGTGTGCCCCGGTGCTCTAGAAGGAATGGAGTCCCATTTGGCTTGCCATGCTTCCATTGCTTTCTGTCGCTCTACTTCCTTACTGCTGCTGGAGTTGTTGTCCCAGAGCTCTCGCCTTTCCTCCACCTTCAGGTCCCAAAGAAGAGCTTCTTCCAGCACGAGAGCAGAGTTTGTGCTAACCGTACGATACGCCTGGATAATCCTGAGGGCCGCCACTATCTGAGTGCCTCCAAGGATCCCTCTCGCTTTCTTTGTTTTCAAAGAAGCCTTGAGCCAGACGTTTTTTTTGTAGAGGTGGAAAATGCTTTACGCACACCCTCTGATGTTAATGAAGGGTAGTGTAAGACTAAACGCCGGGGAAGAGTATAATACTCGATCCAATCCGCGCGTTCTACCCACTAAAAACCACCTCTTCCACCCTCTTCTGGTTCGGAATTGTAAACCATTACCTCGAGACCAGAAGAGGACCCCAGAGCCAGACTGGGGACCCGAATAGCGCTATAGATTCAACCACTGGCATTAGCAACCTGCGCCTGCATTCTCTTGGTCCGTGAATGTTTGGCAGAATTCTTGCAATTGCATTAGCCGCCTTGGCCGTCTTTGCCGAGGATACCTTCAGGTGGCTAAGGCCCGTGAGGCTCTTGTCCAAGCGGATCCCCAAGTAGCGGGCCTCCTTGACCAGCTTTATTTGCTGTCCTGCCAGATATAGTCTGATCGGACCCACCTTCTTCCGTCCCGTTAGCAGTATGGCCTCGCTTTTCTCCGGAGCAATTGCGAAGCCGACTTCGTCATTCCACCTCCTCGTAGACTCTAGTTTTTTTGTTAGCGTTAAGTTCCAATTCTTCTGCAGTCTTTGCCTGAACTGTGATAGCCAGATCATCCGCATATGCGATCATCTCTACCCCCTGTGGAAGGTTATCTTGGCGGAGTACGTCATCGTACGCTAGGTTCCACAGCAAAGGACCCAGGACCGAGCCCTGCGGAACTCCTGCTGTCATTGATATTTCCACTTCACGGTTGAAAACACTTCGGTCTTCCAAATATCCTGAGATGACCTGGACGAGATAATGTGGGGGGACCTTTTTCCTTACTAGCGTGTCCAGTATTGTTCTCCACGAGAGGCTGTTAAAGGCGTTCCTGACGTCTAGAAGGGTTGCCAAGAACAGTTTTCTGGTGCATATGGTTGAACTATGTAAGAGGTCAGCCTTGGCTGTAACTCGACGGACAGCAGTGAGCACTGACCGTTTTTTTCTGAATCCATATTGGGAGTCCGAAAGGAGTCCGTTTTCCTCTACAAAGGCCCTGAGCCTTTCTTCAGTGATTGCCTCGTATGCTTTCGCCAGGTTATTCAGTAGGCATATGGGTCTGAAGCCTCCGTTGTCTTTGGGGATGAGGACAACCTCAGCTCGTTTCCAGTTTGCAGGTATTGTTCCCCTTCTAGTCGCTGTAGTAAACACCTGTGCAACCAGATCCGGATACTCCTTAAATAATATTTTGACTGCCAGGGACGGGATGCCGTCTGGTCCTGGAGCCTTTCCCGGCTTAAGTCTAGCCGCAACCTTGAGTACCTCTGCTACTAATATCGCTGGGGGCTCGTCCTCTTCTCCCGTGGGTGCCTCTGGCGTGTTATATAGCTCCCCGTCGAAGTGAGCGTGTTTTGGGAAGAGTTTGTTCAAAGCCTGGCCGATTTGCTCCTTTGTGAGCACAGCCCTGGGCTTTCGTGCGTTACTCCCTTTTATTATCTTGTAGGGCTTTCCCCAAGAATCGCCATCAATTTCTTTGAGAAGGTTGCGCCATCAATTTCTTTGAGAAGGTTGCGCCATCAATTTCTTTGAGAAGGTTGCGCCATCTATTTGTCTTGCTCTCAATAATTGCTTGCTTTAATGTGGCTCTACATTTTCGATAGTTAACCAACGCTTGAGCTTCATCCTCTAGGGTTTTGTGTGGCTTTTTTAGTTTACGCCTTGATCTGTTGCAGTCAGACCTCTTTTGCGCAATAATCGTGTTCCACCAGTATTTTGGCTGAACGTTCGCCCGTTTTGGATGTATGGGCTTCGTAGCTCAAGCACATGCTGTTATCAAAAGTTCTTGGAGCTCCTCTGGGGTTTGGGGTAGTCTCGCGTCGGTGATTGCATTGCTGATTTTTGTCTTAAAGGATTCCTCATCGGATATCCTGTAGCGAGTTCTATTGCTTACGGGTGGACTGGGAGTCCGCGTCTCTAACGTGAACTTTATATAGTAGTGATCGCTAAGGTTTTCTTCTTCAGTGAGGGCTTTCCAACCCGTTATTTTACAAGCCAGCGTGTCATCACAAAGCGTTAAGTCAATATGAGAGTATTGGCCAGCCCTGTGAAAAGTAGGGTGCTTGCCTTTGTTCTGCACGTATATGTCGTGACTAGCTGCCCAATCAAGTAAGGTTCTTCCTCTTGTATCCGTTTTCTTTGATCCCCATGTTACGCTTGCTGCATTAAAGTCGCCCGTAAGTAGGGTTCCCAATCCGTTACTGGTGTCGCGTACGGAGTCACCGAGTTCAGTAAGAAACCTTTCAAATTCCTCCTGTGAGCAGTTCGGGCGGATGTAGCACGAGTATAGTCTCCACTTGTTGGCTACGTCTACCCTCACGTATCCTACTCCTTTTCCGTGTTGGTTATTGGTAGGAAGCCGGTGTTAATGATAGTAGCGCTAAGCGTTAAATCAGTGTACCAACCTGCTCGTGTGCTTGCTCTACCTTTATTTAGTTCACTGATAGCAACGAGGCGTGCCTTGCGTCTAGCTGCTATCTCCCCTAGCATTTCGTGCGCTAGCTTGCTCCTATTACAATTTACTTGTATTACGTTGATCTCCATTTTATTGGTTAGCGAGGGTTTGTCCGTCCGTGTCTTGAAACCGAACGGCTCCTCGAGCACCCTGTTCCATTTATCCCTCTAAGTTTGTCTTGCTCCGGCGAGCCTCCTTTCTTAAAGCCTTTTTCTGTTCCGCAGTCAGTTGCTCTCCTCTTTTTACTTGTTGGGAGATTTGCTGCTCGGTCTCCATCTGCTAAGCAGCCGACTTAGTTTTACTATTTCTATTAGTTTGTGCTGCCAGCTTGGCTGCATGTATTGCTTGTTTCCTTTCCGTCAGGATTTGGAGGTAGTTGGGGCATGCTGTAGATCTGGCACGGTGACCTACATTTCCACATACATAACACTTGGGGGCTTTGGCCTCGCAGTCTCGAGCGACGTGTCCGGCGTCGCCGCACCTGTAGCATATCTGGCTTTCGGCTTTATTGTTCCTGCATTCCCTGGTTGTGTGCCCTATGTTGTGGCAGTTATGGCAAGTCAAGCCGATGTACCTAGCGGGCGTGTACCATATATATATATATATATATAGGTCTATTTTGCAACAGCTCATTTGTCTATGAATTGCCTTGTACAGCAGGACATTACATAATATTAATGACTTACATTTATACAGACAAGTGTATAGAGATCAAGAGAAAGGTTCTTCAAGAAACCGCCGTGGTGAGGCCGATATGGTAAGGCGCAGTCCAGAGAAGCAATCTATTCACCTACGCACTTTAACCGCCTTCTAGTACAAGTAGAGCAACAGTTTCATGGTAACTCAACTGAAGGGCGGGTTATATATATATATATATATATATATATATATGTATAGGGTCAGAACCAGACTGATACAACGACGTCAAATTCGCAGTTCATATCCGCCCGGTTGTGTAGTGATGCTTGTTGATGGTGCACAAGTGCAGACACCCGATAGTGGAAAGGCCTCCAGCCGCGCTATTTCGCTTCGCATCTCTCCCAGCCGCGGCTCTCAGACGCTACTCATTCACCTGCTCAGGGCTACCGCCCAATGCGAGAGTAGTGCCGCCAATGCCAAACGCTCCTTTTGTTTCGCCCCTGAAGTCAGGCGAGGAATGAACATCTATTCGGCCACCATATCATGCTGGCGTAGTTGCTGATATGAAATATGGTCTGCCATCGCCGTTGAACAACAACATCTGACAAGCGGGTGGGGCTGTTAAACCGCCCCAGAAGTTTGCCCTGCTTGGAGTGTCTCTACGAAGCTGGCGTTCTAACTAACGCGGAGTAAATGTGTAGTTTTGATTTTCCCTGCATGGTATGCTGCTACGTATGCACTTCATTCGATCTAACCACCAAGTTGCGTTGGTTCTTATTTCATCGACGATGCAACTGTGTAACTCATAACTACCTAAGACATTTCAACTATGCTATCCTGTACACTACGCACGTAAATGTCTCGACTGTACTAGAGCTGAATGTCTAAGACCTATTTCTGCGCGATCCTTAACGGTTTGTAAACAGTTGGATTTGGAACGTCAACCTGTGCTAGGAAATGCCGTTGTGTTAAGTGGCCCCCTTGTTCTTATGCTATAAAAGCACTCAAGGAAACGATTGTCAATCTTTATCGGATTGTGTTTTAGATTCTATTCTACATTACCGTGTCCAATTCGCACACGAAAATAGGGAACCTATTTATTCCTCTTGGGTTATATTGTAAATGCGTATTCCTTAGAAAATTGCTTTTTCTTGTTTTAGGAGTCCGTATGCTAAGCTATGCAGCTGAACACTAATGACTTACCGCATCTTTTTCTTTTCTACATTTCTACGTTCATACGTTTCTACATTTTTGTGTCTTTCGTACACAAACGTTGTCCCTTGTAGGTTATTGGGCTTCACTTTTTCTTCAGGGGGAAGTCAACAATAATCATGATGCATGAATATTGTTTTAGGGTAGTTTCCAGTGACAATAGAGAGGTCTGAACGTGTGTCCCCTTTTCTCGATTCCCTGCAAGTAGAATGACCATATGTATCATTCAATATGTGCGATGTTTGTTTTTTTTTTTTTTCTGCGGCGATGCTTGCAGACGGGGGAGTCTTATCGGCTCGCCCCGCAGAACAGACGAAAAACGCTTCTCGTTATGGGATTTGGGTGAAGCCTGGGATCCACGGACAGCCTCCGCAAGGTGCCGCAAGGGCCCTTAAATAAGGGTGTTCATTAAAAATCGCTGCTGATAATAACTCGTGGTAACGCCTGGCCTTCATGACTAGGCGGTTTTCCTCCTTAGCACCATAAGTCTCTGGGCATGCGTTGGACCTGGCGCGGTGGGGTCCCCCGCAGTTAACAAAACGTGTAGCATGCAGCCAACACGTAGCCTGTCTCGCCGCACTTTCAACGGGCTCCCGGCAATTAGCACCTATCCGCCAGGTGACCCACTCTCTGGCAATTATTGCATGTAGTCGACCAGTCAGGCTTTAAAACGACCGTATGTGGTTTACCTACCAAGAATACCACAGGAAGGAATGGGTGATAAAGTGAGGATGAGCTTATTCAGGGGCCTCTTCATTCCATAGGGTAAGTCTGTAAGAGGCCGACCCATCAAGGAGGTGGTCTCCCGTATGATGACTTCGGCGGAGGCATGGAGGGAGGCGACGAACTTGTTCGACGCTGTGTTGACACTCAAGACAGCCAAGGAAACGTCCAGGCGGGAGAGGTTTGAGCGGGTCTCTCGGGAGAGTGGTCGAGACGAGGAGCCGAGGGAGGGGGGAGGGGGTGGGGAGCAGCCAGGCCCTCATGGTCTCGACGCACCCTCACAGGACGGATCACAAAATGGCATCCCCCTATCCAACCGCAGGTAGACATGCGGGATGATAGTCAGGGATAGAGCTGATTGAAGGAGAACGGCAGAGACGCCTCTCCCACGGCTTCGATGTAATGCCAAAGTAATACCGAGCCTGGGGGGGTGGGGAGGAATCCGGGTTTAGTGGGTTTGCGAGTCTCACACTAGTCACGCAGGCTGCTAGTGGCGCATGTGCATCATGCATTACCGAAACCTCCCAGAACAAAAAAAAAGGGTAAGTCTGTGGAGACTGCAAGCCGCTTCGACTGCCCACCCCACCCATACTACCACGCCGGACCTATCATCCCCATCCATCTTTCTAGAGCCAATCAATGAATCGCCTTAGATGTTCGCAGGAGAGAGCCCTTGTCGAAACGGACCAGTTTCGACACCTTCGGTCGCCGCTAAATCATCGCCCCGAACACTCCGTCAGCACTACTGTTAATATCACCCCAGCTGACTCTCCTCGTGTCGGAGCAAATTCCTCTCCGTGGAAATCACAGCGGTTTTAAACTCGTGTTCGTCCAGCGTAGGATCATCGGTTGTCTTCCGCCTGGTTCCAAGGACTAAAGTGCGACTCGCTGGTCGTTCCTCCGTAGCCTCACCACCGCCTCACACGCCTCGTATCATATATATATATATATATATATATATATATATATATATATATATATATGTGTGTGTGTCTCCCAAAAATGCGCGGCACTTTGAGGTCATTAAAGGATAAAGAACCTTGTCACTGCGTAAAAAAAACTGCGCGCAAAACACCCAGGTTCTCACGGGGTCGGAAGGCCTGTACCCTGCATCCCGGTCAGCACGAATTCGCAAACAGGTGTATTTGTATACGGGTGTATTTGTTTATCAATATAGTATTCCTGTCTATCAATGACATTTTGCCAACGACCAATCAGCTTTTTGATCCCTCGTTTGTAAAAGTGTAGTTTCCTCGAGAGAGAGAAAAATGTAGTTTGGGAGGTCTTCGAAAGAATATTTTATAGTCAAAAAGTTTTGAAGAGACCGGATTAAGTAATCATCCGAAGGTGCAAGGTCGGGATAGTGTGGTGGATGCTCAGTAAGTTCCCGGCTCAGGTTGTGTGTCTTAATAACGATGGTGTTACTCACATGGGTTGGCACGTTGCCATGGTGAAATATCCCCCGTTTCCTGTTTTCGAATTGTAAACGCATGTAGGTCAATTTCTTGCTGAACTCGTTGTAGTTATTGACAGTAGATATCGCTACTGATTTTCTGGTTCTATCTCAGAAGTTCGAGGTAAACGGTGCTTCTGATTGGCCACCAACAACACATAACCTTATTTTAGTGGACATTTGTTTAGATTGACTCTAAAAACTGTCTGCGCCTTTAAACTAGAGAGAAGGGGGACAATTATTTACACCCCGTTCTAAGTTAAATAAAAATGTAATAACAACTAGAGTCTTCAACTGCTTACATTCTCATAAGGCCTATTTTTTAACACAGGTTACAAGAACCTAACGCTGACAATTGAGGAGAGTAGCGCATACGCTCCATTTTTTTGGCGTTAATTGGTTTGTGAGGGACCCACATACAGAGCCCGGAAGCTACTCTAATGTTTGAGCATTTTGAGAGCAACTAGATAACTCGTAAGAAAAGCTGAAGTTGACTTGTTTAGTCAACTTCAGCTTTTCTTACGAGTTATCTAGTGGTAACCGTGAAATTTCTTGAATGTTAGACAAAACCATTTTGGTGGGTCTGTTTGTTGGTTGGATCGTTTCAATCTATTCTGCCTACAGTACGCTGTATGTTTCTCAAGCGAGTGGATAGGTGCCAAAAACTTGTGCATAAACATATATATATGGACGCACCACCGCTTATATATATATATGTATACAATATGCGGGTGGCCTGGCCCTCGCTGCCTGAGTAGAAGGACATGTGCTGTATACTCGTGGAGTGTCTTCGTCGTGTGCAGTGGCGCCTCGCCGTATCTCGGAGGAATGGGCGCCAGAATTGGGCTCAGCTGCGAAACCAGCTGAGGGCACTAAACTCGGTCATTACAGAGCTATTACGGGGGGCGAACGTTGTTGCACTATCCCGCCAGTCCTCTAGACAGACCCCGTTCCGTTCGTTTTTACATGCCCGCTAAATCGCAGGCCCAGAGATGGTGATAGAGAGTTTGCAGTTGAGATCGGTAAAACGACCAAGCCAAGTAACGTCCAACGGTTCACGACAATCTGACTGGATAGAGCCTCGCGTCTATCAGCGTACAGCTCTGAAACAATATAGCGGAAAAGCCAAATGGCTGTACTGTTTGCAGCTTCTAGGAGCAAATTATACGATTGAGTTTATGGCGCAAGCACAAACTGTGGTCTGCACTCCTCTGTATCAGTCCTTCTCAAAAAACAACATATATATATATATATATATATATCTCGCTCCATTTACGCACGTTGAGTTCTGAATTACTGGAATAAATCAATCTTGTTTAAATTAAGACCCATAGTAATGCATTGGTGAGTTGCCGGTTCTGTACTCAAACCTACAGTCTGATGCAAGGCAAAGGTTTTTAATAATAATAATAATAATAACGTTTTTAGGGCCGTAGCTAGACGTATTTCAAGAGGCTTCGAGAAGGGCGAGTCTTCTGTAAGTGAATATTCACGGCACGGCCGTGTATGCCATTTCTTCAAGGGTTTGGAGGCGCGGGGGGTTGTGCTAGGCATAATCGAACCCACTTGTTTGAAGTGTTGGCTGGTCTGAACGTCTCGGTTTTTTTAGAAGCCAAGCGTTAGCGTACGCAAGAGACTTATCTAAGTGAGTACAATAGATCGGCGGCTGGATCAGCTTCTTAGATGACGCCTGATATCACTTTATTACGAAGCGTTAATGGCCGAGCGCCACTATCGACACTGCCTTCTCAAAGACACTCCTTCTCGCGACCTGACCAGGAGTTAGATATTTATATGTAAGTGCCGTACAATGCCTCTCGCCCAATGTCTAGCGAGAGTAAATGCCCACTCTCCGTATACCTTTGACTTCCATCAGGATCACGGTAAAAAGAGTGCACAGCGTGTCGTCACCCATATTTTACCTGTGAGCAGGTTGTTTATCAAAGAAATACATACGCTAAAGTAGAATACGTTTATATAATAAAGGTTTTGTGTATATGTATATAATCTTAAGGTTACATTTTACGTATACATGTTCTCGTTTTTGATGATGGATTATTTTATATATATATATATATATATATATATATATATATATATATATATATGTGTATATAATGCTCAATGCTTGTGTCGTATTGCCTGTAAGTATGACACCAAAACGATTATTATTAGGTATGTAAAAACGGCATCGTGAAAGAGAGTTCTCAAAATGATTTCGATGCCGACTGATGGCGCTTGAATTAGTGTAAATCGACCATCTTGCGTGATCGAGTTTTACAAACTACAAATCCACTGATACGCAGGGAAGCATACAAGCTAGTAAAAAATACAATATGTATTTTTAAATTAATTATGACCGTCGCAGATATTGTAACATGCTGCCTGTCGAGAGCATGTCAATAAAAACGACTGATTAATTGGTTGTACGTAAGCGGGGGGTACGCCAGCCAAACGAACGCCACGTATAAAGTGTGTCGAATTAGCAACGACAACAAGCCAAGTTGTATTGGGGTGCGGGGAGGACAGCGTAGGACTTGCACGACATTTCCTAGCCAGCTGCGCCGCAGGGCCGCAGGATTCAAGCGAGGACACACCCAGGCTGGGGGAAGTTATTTCAGACTGGCCTCCGCAATTGCTGCCGTAGACAACGTCGGGCGACCGAGCCTTCTGCGGCCGGCGGCATGAGGAAACATATCTGATATAAGACAGTTTGTCCTCAAGGAAAGCAGATGCGGCATATCCATCGGCCACTTCAAAGTCAGATGTGTGAGCTTTACGCCGCAGCGGGCACTTTAACAATATGAAAACACCACACAGTCGTGCTACTACCTCCGGACCAGGAAAACCCCATGACCAGTAAGCAATAATTACAGCTAATAGACGTTTTCCTGATACGAGATAGAAATGTTGAAACGGTCAGTTTTCCAATAGGTAACGATCTGTATCCTGCTACCATCCGTACTACGCTTGTTGAACTAAGTAGCATCGAGCAAGACCACGTTAATCGACACGGGCGTTTTTTTGTGTAGTGGAGACGAAAGATAGATCTGCGTCTTTCAGTACCAGAGACTTTTGATAAACCTCCTACGCGGTAATGTGGCTTTAGGTATGGTAGCTTAAACGACCCTCCCAGGTCGCGGAAACAGAATTTATATACTAATTATCTATACGTGTACCTTAATTAACTATACTTGTTAAAATGCATCACAAGTAACATAGTGAAATATTTCTAGTCAGAGAAGCCATTGCACAGTGAACTAGCCAACCGTAAGTTCTGAGAACTGAATACCACACTAAACACTAATACAATTCATTCCTTTTATACAATTTAAACACTTCACAGCGACCGTCCACCCGCGAAGAAGTTGCAAAGGACCGCCGATGCTTCTGGCAGCTCGGTGCGTGGTATTTAGCGCATATCTGCGAGCGGAACCGGCAACGACATTGATCGTCACTTGGTGAAATCCTTGGGTCGAACATACCTAGTGATGATAGCCATGCACAATGTATTTGTGTACACGTGCCGGCGGTGCCTATGCCATTCATCCCAAAGCTCCCTGGCGAGGTACACATCCAATTGCGCTACCTCTGCCGAGGCCTCGGTCACTTTCCTGCCACCCAACAGAAATTGCTGAAGTGGTCCAGTAATAGGGACCTAAGCCGACTCTGATTGTTTTCACTGCCGGCCCGCAACCCGCTAGCAGGTACACGAAGCGGCTTTTTGCCGTCCGGGGTAAGAAAGGACCCGCTTCATATATATTGTGAAGCATCTTTCTAGCTGCGCAAAATTTGCCGCTGAAGATGGCCCCACACCCTGCCAAGGCTGTAGCCTAACATTGGCACAATCTTAAGCTCATAAAGACGCACGTCCGCACTCAAAGAAAGTCCGGTCAAGGGTCCTCTCACCTCTGTGTGAATAGAGGTCATAGCCGCTCGACACCTGTCGCCGATGTGCTGGGTAAAGGTCGTTCCCGTATAGTGTAGCCTCAGACCCAAATACGGGAAAGAGTTGACAAACTCCAGCGGTTGGCCACAACAGTGGTATTACGTCTGCTGCGGCCAATCGACCCCCACGGCGAAACTTCATGGCTTTCGTCTTCCGCGCATTTATTTGCAGGCCCTTACGGGGAAGGTAACTTTCGACGTCGCCGACAATTCGACGAATGGCACCGCGGTCCCGGTGGGCCACTACTATGTCATCCGCATACATGACGACGACGGTGTTTCTAAACTCCTCCCGCACATGGCGAGCTAGGTCTGCGATGAGCGAGGGAGAATGCCAGGCAACTGAGAGGGTCCCCTTGGGGGGTCCCTACGTTTTGACAGAGCTGCAAGGTGTCTTCGCCCCTTACGTTTACTTCAAGGCGGTCTTCAGCA
>QVRM01006271.1:40000-43520 GCA_003439945.1 Dermanyssus gallinae | reverse complement strand
TTCGTAGTACGATAGACTCGCATCTGCCTTGCATTAGCAGACTGCCTGCTTAGCCGAGGCAATGCCCCAATGACAACAAAACCATGCCCAACCAGCTCAAATAAGGTGATTTTGTAAGTTGATACTCCCCCTACTAACACCCACACTTACTGCCTTTGTCGCTAGCCTACGAGTTTCACAAATGTCGTTGTTAATTAAAAATGGTTTACTGTATACACAGCTGTCTTCGTCATCTTCTGCGCTTAACGACGGCCGACAAATAAGATAAACTATGCTGTTTTGATCAACCTACTTTATGCGACTTTATGCGAGAAGCGAACAAGTGGATCTTTTGTGTGGTGATTAGCCGACGCCGGACAATGGGGCGTGCAGAGACGGAGCTCGACGACCGCCCGGCGAGTGCAGGAACGCGTGACGGGACACATATGGGCTGTGGATACCTGTACGGGCTATTTTTAGATTGACAAGACAGCAGCGGCAGCAATGGACAGTAGTAGGTGTCATGCAAAACGATGGGCGCATGGCTGGCTGTTCGCGCTGAAGTCACAGTAGCTGTGACTGAAGCATACGCGTGGGCCCAAAAAGGGGGGGGGGTTGCCGTCAGAGCTTACATCGGATAAATGCTACGCTGTTCTGCAAATGCAGGACCAGCGAATAGTGAGCAACGCAGCAAAACAAATAACACTAATAACAGCAGCATCAGCAGCAGCAATGACAACAACGAGTTAGCTGTTTGTTGTATACTGTTATCATTACATTAAACGTCCTCCATATTATGTATGTATGTACATAATATGGAGGACGCTTTACTATCCCATAAAAGGGACACAAGGCAAAACATTGTTAGGAGGGAACGTACAAATGAGCCATATAAACGCAAGATGGCTTAGTGGCAAAAGCCTTTGCCTTGCATTCGGGAGGACTGGGTTCGAGACCCAGACCGGCCACTCTTAAATTGGTTTGCGTGGTTTTCAGTTTAGACAAGATAAATGCCGAAGTGGATTAAAAATTGGCCATGACATGAAAAAACGTACACGGACATTAGCCTTACGGAAAATCTTTAAAAAAACGCGTGTAGACCTCCGGGTATTTAATAGTAAAAACAAAACATTTTTTTACAGTAGATAAAAAGCGTTAGGCCTTAGGTAGGTTAAGTGACATGGAAACCAAACTAAATGTTTGCATTTATGTGGAATCCCAGATCATGCGCAAGATTGGCTTTCAGTCAAATGGCTCATATTCTATCGTCAAACTCGGAGCGCTCCATACGAAGGTTTCTAGAAGGCGAGTCATGAATACGCAAGAGAAAAGAGTGTAGGAGCACGTGACGGAACACATAGGATTCTGCCTATGGGCAAGTTTTATGTTGACGCAAGGCGACGAGATTCATCATAGCTGCTACAGGTCCTGCGACATGTGCTTAGGCGAGGACATAGAACGTACTTGCCAACACAGTTGACCCCGAATGATTGTTCTGCCGTCCTGCAAAAATAACGGAAGCAAAGAATAGTAAACATTAACAGCAACAATCGAAATAGCGAACTTAGCCTCTCCTCGTAACGACCTGCAATCCCTAGAAGGGTACCTCGCATCGTCTGACAGGCGGCAGGTGGCTCCTGCTTATATATATATATATATATATATATATATATATACAATACAGAGTGTGTATTTATTTTCCGTATCATACATTGAGTATATGTTAAACATATCACGATGGATTAGCTAAGCCAATGTGCCAAATAGGCGCGTATTGTGACTGTCACGTGTCCGTTTCGACGAGGCCAGGCCGAGACCACTTCAGAAGTGTGCCCCGAACGGAAGCAGCGTTTCCACGTATATATATATGTATAAAAAAAAAAAATATATATATATATATATATATATAAATAAAAATCCATATATATATAAATAGGTGTGTGTGTGTGTGTGCGTACACCCAACTAGACCGTCTACACATGTATTGTACTGTTACCCCATTCATCTGTTGCAGCAAGGCCGTATAGCTCTTGTAGTACGAGAACGCGATATATTATGGATACTAGAGCACAATTGAAAGTATAATGTAATCAGCTGACCAGCCAGCAAGTGCGGATAAACAGGCCTGATTGCGTCTAAGACGCGGTTGTTGTTGCTGTTGTTGTTGCTATTGTTGTTGCTGTTGCTGCTGTTGTTGTTGTTGCTGTTGCTGCTGTTGTTGTTGCTGTTGTTGCTGTTGTTGTTGTTGTTGTTGTTGTTGCTGTGGCTATTGTTGTTCCTGTTGTTGTTGCTGACCGAATCCGCCCGGCTACCGGTACCGTTGTAATTTTTAACGCCTACGTGGTGCATTTATGTTCCTATTTATATACAGACGGAATGTGATCCGCATCGGTTAACAGGGGGCCTGTCCTAGGTCATCAGTGACGTAGACGCCACGGTACTTGCGCGCCATGCTATGCCTATTGTATATATATACACATGAATTAATATAGTTGCGATCTAGCTACTGTTGTTGTTGTTGCTGCTGTGGCTGTTGTTACGGTCGGTTGTCACGGCGGGTGTCTATATCACATATACATATCTATACAACATATATGTATATATATATATATATATATACATTAGGTTATATATAATTTGAATACTACATTCCGCTGTCACGGAAAGACGACTGTGGGATTGTGGTGTAGTGCGGCGCACGGTTTTTGGGGCAGCAGCTCCTCATGAAAGAGAGTAGAGATGCTCTTAAAATGGGTGACTCATGAAAACTTCTGGTTACACTTTTGATAACGACAGACACAGATCTAGCGTTGATTCTGGAAATCGAGCGTTGAAGTGTTTTACGCCCTCCTAGCCTGGCAATAATCAACAAAACAGCTCCTTTCCACATCCTAAAACAGCTAATCCACCCCGTGCTACTGGTGGAATAGCCGTGTCACCGGCTGGAACTTTCCTGTCTATGGGATAAGTACAAAACTTTTTCGGGCTGACCCTCAGCCAACATTAAACTTCATCGGTTTTGCTTTCTCATTGCTTCGTAAGATGGACCCCACAAATACAAATGTGCAACGGTGGGGATCGAACCCGTGCACCTGTGTGTCTCCTCCGGTCGCGAGGCGCACGCGAATGTACCACGCCACCGGGCTCGACGTGGGAGAAGTACAGAGAAGCACGAAGATCTTTATATAGGGCAATTAAATATAGCAAAGTCGACAACTGGAACTCATTGTGCGAGGCGGTCGAAGAAAACTTGTGGGGCAAAGGGTACACGATCGTACCAAGTGCGCCACGCACAGCTGCCATTGCCCTTAAAAGTAGACCGGCCGGCTATAGCTGCGATCTTTGCGCAAAAACCCCGATTGCAGCCTCTTCCCGTTAAGAAGGAAATTGGTCCTACCTTCGAGCCAATCTCAGTACATGAGATCAGAATCGTGGCCGAACACATACGACCAAAAACAGCACCGGGCCCAGATGCGGCCCTCCCCAGTACGCATACTCTTACCGAACAACCCAAAGGTGTTCAAACGCATGATAGGTTAAA